>CM076571.1:75240601-75467813 GCA_034641835.2 Pinus albicaulis | reverse complement strand
TAGGTTTTCAAGGCCATCTGGAAACATGTTCAATATTAGCATTCAAATTTATTTTAGCAGAAAATGCATTGGAGGGTTGGCGTTGTTGGTGTTTTTTGGAGATTGTCTATACCTCATGTTTTTCATTTTCAGGAACCTAGAAAAAAATCATAATCACTGCATTGGAGGGTTGGTGTTGTTGGTGTTGTTTGGAGATTGTCGATACCTCATGTTTTTCATTTTCGGGAACCTAGCAAAACCTCATAAGCCATTAAGAATCATTTGAGAGCTTTGAACATTGGTTTAAGGAAATTGGAGGGACTCTCTCTTTCAACTTTAGTAATTGATAATTGATGTGGAGGTGGTCTTATGGAAATTGACCAACTCTTTGTGTCAAGATATTCTCGAGAAGTAAAGTACTATAGCAACATTGTTAGATCATATAGGCCTAGACCAAACTCTGGTGCTTTCAGGTGGAAGATTAAATCAAAAAATCATTCATCTAAGTCAGATTTAGTATCTTCTACAGATACTAAATATCAAAAGAAATGTAATTCGAATATTGAACAATTCATTAGAAACACACAGACCGACATCTGTGGGCTATGAGAAGCATCTTCCATTTTCCAAATCTAGGAAATATGCAGCACAATTAAGACCATAGTTCTCAACTGGTGTATAGAGATGGGAAGAATAGTCCATTAGTCCAAATCCTTCAAATATTATGAATTCCAAGGGATACTATTCCACAACCAATGGATGAGTTTTCTGACTAAATATTGTATGTTTATCTGGAATAAATGAACAAGAAGGCAATGAAATTTTATCATATGAATGTCCAATTTCTTTACAACACACTTCATCCTCTTTTTATTACACAGGTCATATTATTGATTCAAAATGTAGAAAACACCATCAAAGTAATGTAATAACACAAAGTCATATTGAGAAACTTTTCATAGATGGGAATAACTTTGGACCACCTGAAAGCTATAAAAGAGGCATGAATAAAAGTAATGCTAGAATAAGTAAAAAATTAAATGGAAGTGCACCTCAGTGTGCATGTCTTCCTTCAAATGGAATTTTAGTGGAGCAAATGTGTACAACAATGATGTAGATGCATTAGGGGCCTACTACTATAGAATATTTGGTGAATTTGAATGTAACCTTGAATATTTATCAAGTAAATCAAATTACAAAATTGCTACAGGATCTAGGCTTAGCCTTGAATTTATTTAAATGGACCAGATGATAAGAAGTATTTATGCATGATGTGCACTCCTACATAAGCATGCTAGATATACTAGGACATGTCAAGAAATTTAAGGTCAACAATCTTCTTCTTCATGAAATGTGAAGGGATGGGTATGAACCAAATGTTGTAACATACAATTGTCATCATAGAATCATGATAAAAGATGTTGTGAAACCAGCTCCAAAAAGAGAAGAAAAGAGATATCGATGCCTTATAAATAAGCCACTTCGACGGGGCAACCTCCAATACATTACATGAATGAACAATTTTTGGTTGATACAAATGAAAAAACCTCCTTTCTATATATAGGAGTCCATGGGGCCATAATGTAATCCTAGTGGGGCCACAATGTAATCCCAACTGACCTAACAATAATAATGTAAGGGCACAATAATAACAATATGGGGGTTACAGGGGACAAAAATAACAATAAGGGGGGCTACACTAACATAATAAGGGACTACACTATTAATATAGGGACTTAACATGCCCCTCTCCTTCAAACAAGTGTTGTACTCAACGCTTGATTATTTCTTGATGCTTCTGTATAAAATTCTCATCCACCCATGTGGAATATTCTATAGAAAAGTTCTTCCACTTGCTGAGATACTCTGAAATTGATCGTACTTGTCGAGTTCCTATTTTTGTGACTGCTTTAGAACTTCTTTCGATGTGATGTTGATCTTCCTGTTGTTTCATTAGATTCTGCACCAAAGTTAGGTTATCCTTTGAGAGTTGGAGAACTTGTTTTTGATGCTCAATGTGATCTTCCACTAATTTATCATCCATATTAGCTATTATTTGATCCTTCAAACCATCCAACTTAGCCTCCATTTCTGCTTTTAAACCATCTATGTCATCTTCGGTTGCTCTTTGTAAGATCGAAATTTGTTGCACTTAGTATCGTAATTTTGATATCTCATACTGTAATTCTTCCTCTTCATGCGTCATAGTATAGCTTTTTGAGGGCTTAATGGGTATGGAATTATTTTTTGGAGGCATTATAGAACCCAATACTGATAAAATTTATAAAATATGTGCTTGGAATCACTTCAAACTGCTTCTTCAAACAAACGTTATGCAATTTTAAAAACCAAATACACACCTTTTTATTGCTTTTGATGAGCTTGATATTGAAATTGAATTATATCTATAATTTGAGATCCTAAATATCTAAAATTCAGCCCTGTAGTAGCCCTCTGAAGCTTCTTTCAAATGCCACAGGCCTGATCTGATTTGGATTCTTCAAGGCATATCCCATAATGACCCAATTTTGGATTGGTTCAGTAGAGCGAACTTGTATGACTTGCCACGTGTCACTGTTTCCTCCTTTGGCTCTGAAATTGATAGAAAAAAAACTATAGTCTGTTTACTTGTGGTCACTTTTTACATCATTCGAATCCGATGCTCAGAGAGAGAGCTATGAATATTTTCCCACGATCACCTCTTTGAGATGAAATTCAAAAGCCTGAAAAAGCCCTAACTTCCACAAATCATATCTCCAAAAATATTTCAAACTAATATCTGCAATTTTGCGACAATGTTCCTCAGGATTTTGGCTTCACACTCTAAAAATTTCAGCTTCCGAACCTTCTTAGAAAAAACGTTATTACGAAAATATCACGATGAATTTTTAAGGTTAAATTTAGGAGCCTGCAAAATGACATAACTTGCATAAATCATATCTCCGAAAATATTGCGAACCAAGCTCTAAAATTTTGCGACGATTTTCCTGAGGATCTCGGCTCTGCACTCTAAAAATTTCAGCTTCCGAACATTTGTAGAAAAAAATTTATAGCGAAAATTCCACGATGACCTGTTTGGAGCAGCAAAACCCTAGAATCTCAAAGCTCTGATACCAAATGTTGTGAAACCAGCTCCAAAAAGAGAAGAAAAGAGATATCAATGCCTTAGAAATAAGCCACTTCAAGGGGGAAAACTCCAATACATTACATGAATGAACAATTCTTGGTTGATACAAATGAAAAAACCTCCTTTCTATATATAGGAGTCCATGGGGCCATAATGTAATCGTAGTGGGGCCACAATGTAATCCAAGCCGACCTAACAATAATAATGTAAGGGCACAATAAGAACAATATGGGGGTTACAGGGGTACAACAATAACAATAAGGGGGGCTACACTAGCATAATAAGGGACTAAACTATTAATATAGGGACTTAACAAAAGAACCAAATTAGAGCATGAGAAATATAATGACGTATGTGATTATGATGAAAGTAGGGGGAGACGACACAAGCATGATACCAAAAGGAATCATAGAATTCCTCAGATAGACACTCAAGAAAAATATAGTATGAAAGTAGTCTATTGATATCAAATGAAGATGTGTTATATATTAATTATGTGGCTTGTTGCACAAACCCTTGGGTTATCATTATGAATGCAGGCATTTGATTCAATTTTAAAATATATGATTTTTTGTTGTCTTCCTGTACAAGGGTTGCATTATGGAACACAAGGAAAATAATAAATATATCAATGCCATTGTTGGTGCTACGAATGACAATTCATTGGTTGTTATGTCCAAGGGAACATTTTATACTCAACAATATTATAAATTCAATTTTCTTTTCCTTTCAAATGGAGTAGGGAAAAGAGAAGACATTGTTTACCTCTTCCTATTTTGCAGTGATTTATGTGGCTCCTTATGCAGAAAACAAAAAGAAATCTAAAGAATTGAAATTGAAGTAATTTTTCTTGCAGGTTTGATGATAATGAGATTCTATTGACATTGAACTAATATTTAATTGCTTGAATTATGATATTTATATTCATATCATAAAGGGTTTGATGCACTGATCTATGTTAGTGAGGGATATTTACTTTCTAATAATTGATTTTGCTTCTTGATGAGTATGTTATTAACTTAGAAAAGTATTGTTGTGGGTTATACTACAGTAACAGAAGTGTGACATTAATCCTTAATGAATTTAATATGTTGTTTTTTAACACTGGAAAATCGTACAACGGAAGGTGACATTAATTAATGTCAAGCCTAAGGATTTACACGGCAGGAACACATTATGGAATCAAGAAGTATTTAAAATCTCTAAGCTTTTGAGAAAATCAGATTTGAACTATTCTTAAATGCTGAAATGCATGCTTAATCCTTCGATAAAAGCGCCTTCTGCGCGCCTTTTTTCCTAATAAGCATGCATTCATGGAAATGGAGAAATGTCTCTTTCCGGGACCACACAAAGCAAAGGAAAGTTACTCCTTATATGAAGCTACCCAAGGACATCCACCAGCGCCTCCTTAGACACTATGTGAGCACACAAAGAAATATTTGGAGCACACAATGGAATCATACCTCTCCCTTGGGTCACCATCCATCATGTACCAAGGGAGGGAAGGAGGATTTGAAACTCCCCTATATAAAGCCACCAAGAGATGAAGAATGGGTGATCACATTGTTATGTTCGCCAAAGTTGTCCAAGCAACACCAGTAGTGTGTGACCCATAGATGGAGCTGAAGAGGACTCGATCGTTGGCCACCTAACAATCCTAGTCCACCACAGAAAAGAGAGAGAGGGAGACTGCATTAGAGGCAGAGCTTGGAAGGCAACATCCTTGCATCAAGACCTAGAGCCATTGCCTAGGGGCCCTTTGGAAAGTGGGTAAAATTTCTTCTCCATTTCAAACGTTTAATAAGAAGAGGCCTTTAAGCCGTCGTTGGTATTATTATCATTTTGACTCTCTTTAATAGCTTTTGTATATTTGTGTTTTAGTTTTAGTTTACTTTGATCATATTCGCATACTTTTTCCACTGAATTGTGTGCTTTTGAGCTCCACCACTTTATTCCTGATACCAATATTTTAAAGAGTAGACCACACTCTTTAAACTGGTGTGATTTTTTGTTGAAAATGGCAACAAGAAACAGTGAAGGAGGCATCCTAAAACATCTTTCCCACACAGGCGATTTTTGTTGCAAAGTCTATTTTTAGACTATGTCTATTTTTAGACATATGGATCATGGATCGGGAGCTGCAATATGCTATTCTTGGAGGATTGGTCATGTTGGTAAAAATAGATGGACCTCTATTTTTAGCATTTAGGTCGAAGTCTATTTTTAGACTGCCGGGCTAAAAATAGAACAATCAAATATTATTTACCCTTAATAATATTTGGACTCTAAACTTCAGTTTACTCTCTTGGAGCACTTCAGTTTGACCCCCGGATGTGGGGCATGCAGCTGCCAGAAGGATTTACACTTTTCCTATGGGTTAGGTGAGCTAATGCATGGTTGACTTCAGTTAGAGCTCAAGTGGCGGAGTTCGGTGGAGTTGATGCGACAGTTGATGGAGATGGTGTTCTGGTTAACTAGTTGAACTAGTTGTATTTAGTTTAACTGGCTAATACACTAGAGATGAGTTGTGTGAATTAAATATTATTTAATTCACTAATTATTAACTCATTATTCAACTAAAGAGCACATCAGTTTAACTCAGTGCATGGACAGTTCAGTGGCGACAAGTGAAAGAGGTAGATGAAAGGGTTGAGTTAGCTATCAGTTGCGACATCAGTTGTGCATGAGATTTGCACCACACTTGGAGGAAATTACCAATGAAAATTGCGCAGTTGGAGCCAGTGAGATTCAAACTTGGATCTCTATTTAGACCAGCCTTGATTGCGCAATAGAGGCAGAGAAGTAGTGGGTGTGTTTTGAACCTGTGACTTGTTCAAAACCAAGCTAGTTTTTGTGTAGCTTTGGGAGATAGTATTGAGTACTTGTGAGGAGTTTGTACTATGTATTTGCTGCATGTTCTCTCCATTTATAATATACTATAGCTGGGGGTTTTCAGCTATAAGCTTTCCCCATACATACTGTGTTAATGTGTGTGATGATTTGATGTGCTATCGCTTCTATTCTTTTCGCATGTGACAATTAATTGTAGAAGAGATTATGTGTTATGCATGCAATTCGAAATTGATGTGTGATCGGGTTAATATCCATTGAATAAGTGATTTATTCAGCAAATTTCTACATGGTATCGGAGCGATATTAATTTTCGAGATCTATTACGGTGATTGCAAACTTATTTCCTCGGACAGAGCCTGCATACGGGCCAGATAGCCTCCGGATTCATCTTTCTTCGGAAAGTGAAAGGTCTGGTAAAAGCCCATGCAGTCAATCTATGATTTGGAAATAATTTGTTCTCAAGTGTAGATCGGAAGCGATTGAGTTATCAGCTGGTGGTGAAATTCGAATTTGCAGATTTGTGTTCTTGGTGCCGCGGCGAAAATGTCTTTCAATGGTTTGCGACTCGAATATGCCTTGGAAGGAAGTTCGAATTATGTTGCATGGAAGGACCGCATGGAGGCTGTATTAGATGATAATGGGCTGTTTGAATTCGTGGAGAAAGAGATTCCAAAGCCTACTTCTAATGATGCTGCTGTTGTGGAAGCCTGGAAAAAGAAACAAGAAAAATGTCGAAGGATCCTGTTGGAGGGCATAAAGGATCACATTGTATCCAGCCTGCATGAAAAGGCTTCTCCATATTTGATGTGGAAAGCCTTGACAGATCTATACCAAAGCAAGAGCAACCAAAGGAAGTTGGCGCTCAAGGATAGACTAAGATACATCAAGATGGAGAAAGGCGACAGCATCACAAAATACCTCACGAAGTTCACTCAGTGCAGAGATGAGCTGGGAAGTGTGGGGGTGACTGTCGAAGAAGAGGACTTGGCTTGGTTGAACTGGCTCTCCTTGGTCTTCCGAAGGCTTGGCATTCCTATCAGGATAGTGTCAATGGTCGGGAGAAGTTGCCGGGATGGGAGCGACTGTGGTCGGATCTCATGCAAGAGGAGATCAGGAGGACTACCAGGGACAGATCTTCATCAAAGGTATCTGATGAAGAAGACTGCGCTGTGACTACCAAAGCAAGGAAGGGGAAGGGCAAGGAGAAGGCTTCTCAATCCGGTGTGGATGGTAAAGAGCGTGACATGTCCAAAGTGAAGTGTTTTCACTGTCACGATCATGGACATTACGCCACGAATTGCCCAAAGAAGAAGAAGAACAAGCAGGCTGCTGGAGCTGCAGCTGGTGAGGCTCTTGCCTCGCAATTTGAGCTAGAATTCTCATTGATCGCATGCATGTTGTCTAGTGCATTGGGATCGGGGTGGTATATTGATAGTGGCGTTTCCTTTCACATGACGGGAGATGCAAATCTTTTCAGTGACTTGGTGGAGAAAGGTCTCCAGATGCATGTTGAGTTGGGCGACGGTGGACGATACAATGCGACCAGCATTGGTACCATAACCTTTCAGAGGGAGTCAGGTAAACTCATTCTTTTACAAGATGTATTGCATGTACCAGGTCTAACAAAGAATTTGATCTCAGTCGCAATGTTAGAGGATAAAGGGTATGAAGTTGTCTTTAGAGAAGGAAAAATTTTCCTTCGGCACAAGGCAACGGGACAAGTCAATAAGGTTGGGATTTGAGCAAAGAATCTCTACAGACTTGAAGTAGATGGGATGTCTACGGAGCTTCCTACTGTTGGGAAGTGGGAGAAAGAAATGCAACTGATGCTTGAGAGGGAGCAAGTTTTGCATGCAGGCGATAGTGAACCTCAGGATGTGGAGCAGCCACAAGAGGATCATGGAGTGGAAGAGACCACTCATGCAGAGAAATTTCGTGCCCGAGACGGGCGAGAGGAGTGCATGCGGCTATACCACCGAGTGATGAGGTGGGGCGACATGCATGATTAATCCCATGAGAGATTTTCAGGCGAAATTCATGAGATGGTGGATCTCATAGTTGAACACAGCGCTACGAGTGCCCTGACACGGCGGTAGCAAGATCAGTTGGAGTGATGCAGGCAGATCAAAGTGACAGTGTCGGATACTGGAGCGCGGATTAGAGTTGATAGCAAGTGCAAGAGTGCATGGGTGCAAGAGTTCAACAGCGCAGTGGTTCCTGATGACATGTGCAGTTGGCCAAGCAGAAGTTGAAGACTTTGATAATAGATGCTAGATGCATCAAGACTAATTGAGTTGTTTGGAGCCTATTCAGTTTCAGAGGAGTTGCAGAGCAGATGCATGGAGTTGCATGGCGCTTGTGGAGGTTGCAGGGCGAATGCATGGAGTTGCATGTCGCATGAAAAGACATTCCTTTCTTGTTGAGAGGGAGTGTTGAAAATGGCAACAAGAAACAGTGAAGGAGGCATCCTGAAACATCTTTCCCACACAGGTGATTTTTGTCGCAAAGTCTATTTTTAGACTATGTCTATTTTTAGACATATGGATCATGGATCGGGAGCTGCAGTATGCTATTCTTGGAGGATTGGTCATGTTGGTAAAAATATATGGACCTCTCGTTTTAGCATTTAGGTCGAAGTCTATTTTTAGACTGCCGGGCTAAAAATAGAACAGTCAAATATTATGTACCCTTAATAATATTTGGACTCTAAACTTCAGTTTACTCTCTTGGAGCACTTCAGTTTGACCCCCGGAGGTGGGGCATGCAGCTGCCAGAAGGATTTACGCTTTTCCTATGCGTTAGGTGAGCTAATGCATGGTTGAGTTTAGTTAGAGCTCAAGTGGTGGAGTTCGGTGGAGTTGATGCGACAGTTGATGGAGATGGTGTTCTGGTTAACTAGTTGAACTAGTTGTATTTAGTTTAACTGGCTAATACACTAGAGATGAGTTGGGTGAATTAAATATTATTTAATTCACTAATTATTAACTCATTATTCAACTAAAGAACACATCAGTTTAACTCAGTGCATGGGCAGTTCAGTGGCGACAAGTGAAAGAGGTAGATGAAAGGGTTGAGTTAGCTATCAGTTGCGACATTAGTTGTGCATGAGATTTGCACCACACTTGGAGGAAATTACCAATGAAAATTGCGCAGTTGGAGCCAGTGAGATTCGAACTTGGATCTCTATTTAGACCAACCTTGATTGCGCAATAGAGGTAGGGAAATTAGTGGTTGTGTTTTGAACCTGTGACTTGTTCAAAACCAAGCTAGTTTTTGTGTAGCTTTGGGAGATAGTACTGATTACTTGTGAGGAGTTTGTACTATGTATTTGCTGCATGTTCTCTCCATATAATATACATAATAGCTGAGGGGTTTTCAGCTATAAGCTTTCCCCATACATACTGTGTTAATGTGTGTGATGATTTGATGTGCTATCGCTTCTATTCTTTCCGCATGTGACAATTAATTGTAGAAGAGATTATGTGTTATGCATGCAATTCGAAATTGATGTGTGATCGAGTTAATATCCATTGAATAAGTGATTTATTCAGCTAATTTCTACATTTTTTACACCCTACGGAAAATCCGCCACAGTAGGATTGGTGACTCCACTGACGTGTTCCTAGTTTATGTGGTTGTACCATCGTTTGCAGGAGACCCTTTGTCTATGTTAGAGTGGAGCTGACAATTCTCTGATCCATCTTACAATCCCTAGATTCACTGGAGTGTTAGACTGAAGAAGGAAACTCCTAATATTTTTTACTTGTAGGATTTTTGCGTGCATTTTTTCCTTACAGATGCATAGGGCACGTGTTCAGCTTTGACCTGCGTGCAGGAAGGTGCACCTATCAAGGCTTTTTGTGCGCAAATGGCAGAATGAGATTTTTCTCCCTATATTCTACTTTTTTCTTCTTGTAATGTGCTGGGCAGCCCTTAATGCATCTGCTAGCACTTGTGTTGATACCCCACAACTTCTGAGAACTCACGTTTTGCTGTTGTCTATAGGCATAGAGTTAGTTTCTCTTTAAGTTGATTTTTTGCAAAAATATTTACGTAGTTTAAGTAGGGGGAGAACTAACCATTGCATTCCGAAAAATTTATGTTTTGCAAAAAAATTGGTATTCACACTTAGATTAACTAGTCCAAGTAAGTGGCTCAAGACCACACATGCATAAGCTAGTGTAGAAATTGTTTAGCTTAATTCAAATTTTTCATTTAGGAAATTGCGAGACTAGGAATGAATCGCCGATTAGAGCAAGTAATCTCTACTGCCTTTTCACCCTCCAGTAATCCTAGGCAAGCATATGAACGCTCTATTTTTTTGATTCACCATCTCCCTTTAGTTAGTCACATAGATTAACTAGGAATATTTGAAAGCGGCCCATTATCCACACACGTTTTCCATTTTGAGCCGGGAACAAGATAACGTAGTTTAACTAGGGGATTTTTGTAAAGGATCACCAATATCCAAACGTTTAAACTATGAGCTTGTTCACCCTATGCTCACACACACTCACCCACTAGGCAAAGAAAGCCACCTAAAACTAGCTTAAACAAACTCACTAAATTCTCCCCACAGGGGCCACAAGAGAATTTATAGATTAAGTTAGGATCAAGGGGGTAGGCATCCAATAAGCCGTCTTGATCACACTTCATATTGAAACATAGAATTTTTGTATTTATGGAGCTTCAAAATTCACCTATCAGCCCACAGAAAAGAAAACACGAGCACGACAGAGACCCGATTCAAAGGGGGTTAGGCTTAGGCATAGTGCATGGGGTATCAGTTGGGGCTACCTGACCCGACTGATACTCGGTACTGTTAGCTCAATACCAAGAAGCCCAAGGCTTGAAATTTCACGTGGGACGGTGGTTCTTAGTGGCCAAAAACTAGGGCATCCTTTACCCTATAGGTGACGGTTCAGGCAAGCGCCAAACCCTCTACCCTTACCTTGGTGGATTCTCTTCGGCTGACTAGAGGCATCACTAGCTCTTACGGGACGTTGTGCCATCACTCGCAAGAAATATTCTCAAGGCCCAGTTACTTTTGAGTATGTGAGGACGTATAGATCTTCTAGGATTTTGAGTATCATGCACAAAACAAACAAAAACCATCTTTTTGCTTGATTGATCACATAGATTAAGTTAAAGGGAAAATCATTTTATTTTCTTTTTTTTATGTATGTGGCCATAATTTTTCTTTGACCTAGACTCTATCCCTTCAATTTTTTTGAAAACCTAACCTAGTCGAGACCCAAACGGTCCCAACGGAACCTCGTCAATCCAGGCGTCTTTTGGACCTCCCCCCATTATAGGGAGGGGTTCCAGGTCTTTCTTCATTTAGGCATCAAAGACAGAAAGCTGCCACCATCATTGGTTCATCCTTCATTGGATCAACCATAGTTGGGAACCCTAGTCAGTCTCCCAACAGCACACCGCACACCACTCCCCCCCTCGATCCCTAGGGGGCAAAGGAGTGCGTCCCATACGGGAAGCCAGCTGAACACATAGCAGGATACGTCACAGACTAACCGTCGTTTTAACTAGAACTTCGTTTCTTCACACGTTTCCATGGTGTCAACCTCCCAGTCACCCTCCTTAGCTGCATTGAATCTACCTGATTTAGCCAAGCTCACAAATGACCCCATCACACACGATCCTTCATGGCCTCCCATGCCCACAAAGCTCCCTTCAAATATACCAAAGTTTGAAGGCAAGCAAGTAGAAGACTCAGGTAATCATATAATGACCTTTCACCTGTGGTGCTCATCGAATAGTATCGTCGACGACACTATTAGATTGAGGCTATTTCAACACACTCTTATGGGAGTAGTCTTGAAATGGTACGTGGAGAAATCTCTTGCTTCACATGGAACCTTTAGCACCCTCGCTGTCGCATTCCTCACTTATTTTCATATACCCATTCACCATGATTTGCGAATGGAGTTACTGACTCATTTTAGACAAACCCCCGCCATCCATATCTCTGACCATCTTCATGAGTGGAGGCAGCATTATAGTTTATGCAAAGCTAAACTCGACGATCGGTTCCTCTTAGATTTATTCTTGAAAACTTTGACGGCAGATATTTCAAAGGATGTGGTGCAGCAATACCCCATGTCCGAAGAGGACACAATCAGTAAAGCCCAGAAGCTTGAAATAATTTATACGCAATCAGGATACATTTACAATATCTTGCCTAATGCCCCACACTTGCAAACTTATCAAGAATTTCAAGGCGCGTCGAACTCTGCAGACGGACTAATTGGGTCAATGACTCAAGGGTACCTAGGCAGAAGTAGTCACAATATCAGTTACGCACATAATTCTACCCAGAACATGTCTCAACCCAGATTTTAAAGTCATCACATGCCTCAACAAGATTTTACTAGTAGGGCGCAAGCTTATCACCAAGGAGGACCCTGTCCTCCTGCTGAGGGAACCCAGTAAGTAGGAAGAAACACTGATGGAAGAGCTCCCCCCCAACGGCCAGGTGAAAATAAGGGACAACGTTATACTTAGTCCCAAGCACACGACACACCTACACAAACCAATGCATAGGTGAATTTTGTGCAGCCATCCCAAAATCAACCACACCAGTATAACCAGGACAACTACCCTCCTAACGTGGTTAAGAAAAAATAAAAATAAAAGCCCAAAGGGAACCCTGGACAGGGGGGCAGCAACCAATAGTACCCACCACGATCCCAGGATAGAGGTAACTCCAACCGGAGTCAAAACCAGGAGCCAAGCAATGCCCAAAGGCAAGGCAAAATGCCACCTCTGTGAACAAACCATTCTTGATCAATATGTGGTGAGTACGGACACTATACTCACCAGTGCCCCGATCTCCCTAAGCTAAAAAAGCTTCAGAGTAACCAAGGATAAGGAGGATCTTCCCAGCAACCCGTTTTTATGCAAGAACCTTTCTCCCACTAAGGGACGGTCAGCACTCAGCAACAAAACCCAGACGATTCTGGGAAAAGCAGCCATGAAATTTACATGACGGGAGAAGAGATGTTTTTACAGACATGGAATCGCAGTTACGACACCCTTCTAGAATCCACTACGTCAGGGGAAAATACTAGTGCACCAACTACACCTTTGACCATTTCAAAGATGCCTATAGAACCATTGCCAAATATGGAAAAGGGACCTGATAGGCGAGCTGGTAACTACTCCAAAGCGACCCATAATTATAGCATTGTGGATGATTTAGCTCAATCACCTGCTTCTATGTCCATGTTAGAAGTATTGTAGTCATGCCCAAAGCAACAAAAAGCCCTTCTTTCCACATTAGGCGCTATCGACCCTGCCGATACGCGCATGATGGCTTTTGACTTAGACAAAGCCACCCCTAGGCTTCCTTCCATGGTCGCATTCCAGATACCAATATCGGTATAGAATATCACTATTCACTGATGTGTCATTGACGAGGGTACATCGACATGCATCATGTCAAAAAATGTTCAACAGAAGTTGGGTTCTCCTAAACTAAAACCCTTGATCATAACGCTTAGAGCATATGACGGTCGTCCCTCGACTCCCGTCGGCCTCTACCAAAATGTCTCGGTCTGTTTAGCCGGAAAGATGGTCCACATAGACATTGAAGTCTTGTACACTCACTTGGATTACAATATACTCCTCAGGCAGAGTTATATGTACGCCATGTCTACCATAGCCTCCTCCATCTTCTACATTATGATGTTCCCCCACGAGGATCGCATCATTACTTTCGACCAACTGATGCACATCGAGAAGTGTCCTCTAACCAACACGGATGTAATTCTACCCTATGTAGATACAGTCGCAAATGTTCCTTCACGATACCAAGAATATGGCCCTGGCCAATTCAAACCGTCGTCCATCCTAGGGTCATTCCTGGGAGATCCTCCTATTATCCCTGAGGTATCACCTGACGCCATAGGGGCCCCGGTGTGCATGATGTCCACATCAAGCACCGAGGTCAGTCAGGAGATGGCCTCGAGCAGTAATGACACTGAGGCATCGACCACAACAGCCTCTCTAGCCTACGCCGCCTCCCAAACCCCTTTCCTCCACCCTCCAGTTGGCTTCATCTCCCAGCATCTTTTGGCAACATTGGTGTTACCCAACATATCGTTGGCATTCCCAGTTTGGTACTTCATTCCCAATTCCGGAACAACAACCACCAATGTTACTGCCATAGGGTTAAAGCCCCTCAGTCCCAAGGAGCCCCAAACAACCCAAGAAACGATCGAGACCACCCCTGCAAAGAAATTTTCCATTGCGAAACCAGTTATCATGGCCAAGAAAACCACAAAAAGAGGAAATAATATGGTGACCCCCACCATTCAAAGGGAATCACCATTCTGCGCCATAGGCCACCCTACCCACATATTTCTAGAGTTGTATGAGTTAAAACCACTCCTTGGCTCTAAAGCAGACATCTCGATGTCGTGTTCCCGTAAAAAGTAACCTACCTCAAAAGGTAAAGGCAAACCGCTGCGTACCAATCACTCATGTGCTCTCTTTGACAACTATGGGCACTATACCCACCATTGTCCAGATATACCACGGTATAGGGACGCCTTACACACGGTCGAGCGATCTTATCAAGAGGATCCCTCCATTCATTCTATCAACGATGAGCCTCACACCATCCTGTACTTACAATAGGAATATAGGATTGTAGAACGACCCCCAGTAATGCCCATTATACGTTGCACGCTATGTGATGAACGTGGCCACTAACTCAAAGGGTGCGCAACCTTGGAGCTCATTCACAGATGGTATCCAATCGAAAGGGTTTACTACGTGGGGCTACGGGCTATGCAATTCACATGCCTGTTATGTGCCGACAACCACCTTTTTGAGGATTTTCACTACATACCTCGCTTCTGGCTAGCCCTCACTAGCCTCCGCTCAGCCATAGTTTTCCTTTCCCAAGAAAACGATATGGATGCCGAGTCCATAGGAAGCTCCATGACCCAAGAAGATGAGATGAGTAGATCTATCATGTTCTTGATAGCTGAAGAACGGCCTAGCAGGGAACCCCTAGTTACCTCCAACAACACTTCACAGCAACGACCAAGGTATACGTTATGCAAAAATATGGACCATGTAGTCTTCCATTGCCCTGATTTAGTAGAGCCTTCCGACGATGGTTCCCCATCAAACCTCGAACTGAAGTCGACAGAACTTTCATAGCAAGGATATTTTTCCTGATATGTCAGGGTAATCATTACGATCGACATTGTACTTATGCCTTGCATATTTTTCCCACTATCGACATGATTAATGCAATAGAGAAAAGACAAGACAATCTCCGAGAATGGCATAAAAAGTACATCGCCAGATCAATGTCCCCACCTCCGCAATGGTGTATCAAGCCTGATAATACAACACACCACCAAAGAGTAACCTCAGCCAAGCCTTGGATAACATGCGACCTGTTAGCCCCCCTATAAATTTTTGACAAGAAAAGTAGGGGGCTAAATTGTTTTTGAGCCTTCAAGGAATGCATCTCCCCTGAAGACACATCATCCTTGAAGTCTCCTGTGCCTTTTCCTTTGATAAATTTCCCTCTGCTGACTCCCCTTACAAGGTCTCACTGATTGCAAAAGCTGTGCTCCAAAGTCTACATTTTCCCCTTGTTCCCTGCAAAATGCCCCATTTTAACCTTTATTTTCCCCTTGTCAAATTCCCCTCTAATCCCCTAAATTCTCCCAAAATTCCCTTCACACCCTACACACACCCCTTGTTTGGCCCATTTTCTCCTTATTCCCTCTATCTTTACCCAATGCTGCCCTCAAATTGCATTGAAATGGGCCAAAAATCCATTTCCCACCTTATAATGGTCTTATCCCTTTTCGGCTAGCCCCTGAACCATATTCCCCCCCACGTGGCCTGGCGCTAGAACCACTTGCCAACCCGAGGGCGCTTATCGCAATAAGAGGTTTCATACGTGCCCTTTTCCTTTGTAAACTCAAAACCTTCGATGCGATTGAATTATTGTTATCATGGCCCGCGCTGTAATCTCAGCCATCGATCTGTGTAAGGTCTGACGATTAGCCTTGTTTCGCAATGCGCCCGTCGTTACTCTGTTTGCTGCCCGATCGCATCTCAACCGTCCATTCATTCCACAGATCAACGGTTCGTATTTCACCCGCCCGGTGGTCCCCACACCATGGTCACTGTTCAAAATCTGGCAGTTTCTATCGCACCGCCTTTGAGGGGTGGGCGGTATTTTCCGTTTGGCCAGCGATTCCACTCGTCAAACGATGCGTGGCAGCGGCACTGTTTGAAAACCGCCCGCACATCGCGCGTTATCATTCGACACAAAGCACGGCGCGATATCCATGTCAACCGTCCGATCTGAGGCCCTCCATCCAACGGTCATCGCACCCCGAAGATGCGCGGAAGATAACCTAAGGCATCCATACCCCTGGCCCACTATCTATCACCCTCCGAAATGTTTTCCACTGTCGATCTCCACCATAAATCGGACGGCCCAGATTAAATGCTCGCCCGCCTATTAACCCTGTACCGTCACGTCATTTTTCCAAGTGTGTTCTTCGTTTTCTCGTCCTTCCCCTATATAATTTCATTCCAAGGTCAAAGTTTTAATGTTTTTTAGTGGAATTGCTATCTCGACGTCGCCCAGTGCATTTCCCACTGTTACACATTTTTCCTCCATAATATCCTCTGGATGCATCGTCGTCCACCGTATGACGTCACCGTTTCCGCAGTCATCCACACCACCCTCTCCATGCACGGTTTTCTTAATTTGTTTTTGTGTTTTGCAAGGTTACAGGCACGCGGAAAACCACCATGATTCATACGCACTATTGTAAAGGCACAGTGCGCAGAGGGAGCTGAATTTAGAGCCTGATTTTACAGAAAAATGTCCGGAAAGCTGTCTACATAGTAAATTTCATCAAAGGACAGAGTTCAAACTCTGCAAACCCTCTTCAGTGCCATTAAAGCTCAGATTTCATAAACAAATACAGTATGGGAGCAGCAGAGAGCTCGAGGCAAGAAATAGAAGATTTTTGAGTTTTTTTTCAGGGATTTAGAAGGCAAAGGTTCCAGTTCAAAGACATCATGGATTGCATGAAAGGACCAACGCGCAGAAAACAATGTTATCAGGGTTTCAAATCAGCAGAATGTTTCTTCCTGATCAAGGACACGGTACACATTATTGTTTCAGTCTACATTGTGTCCAAGTGAAGTCCCCCCCCCCCTACAACAGTCCTATGTTATCAGAAGCATTTGTTGCACAGTATTGCAGATCTTAGCGTCATGATTCTACGTTTTTTAATTCACCAGAAGTGCTACGGAATGCTGCAGCAGAGTACATCAGAGACATGCCTGGAGTAAATGGAAGCCTAGAGAAGACCACTATAGCATCCAAAAGAGTGCCATGAATAAATGCACAGAATTTAAATAGAATGGGCCTCGGCCCTCTTCTTTTCCTGAGTTTTAATGCTGCATTTAGTGTTTCACCTACCTTCTCAGCTCCACTTCAGCTATAAATTCGTGAAGAACTCATTGCAAAGGTTGTTGATTAGTTATCAGAGAATTGCAAGCTGTTTCTTTTGAGACATAGTCTCTGTGTAAAGTTGTAAGATATGCCGAGGAAGATTTTTTTAGACTGAGTATCTAGCTATTAGCAATGTTGTACTTGACTGGTGTTGCTATTTAATATGACAAGCACATTTCTTTGGATCTTGATCTAAAGCAGCGGTGATTTTTTCCTATCTCTGTATTTAATTCATTGCATTTCGTTTCTATTGGCTTGCATCAGAATATTGGCATAGGATTTACCCTTGTTAGGTACCCTATGTTTCTGCTCTCCTCGTCTTCAATGTTTTCTACTAAATGTGTTATCTAAGAATTGATTTCAGTTAATATAACCAGTGTAGTGGATGTTATTGCTTGCTCTCTAATGTATGAATTAAATGAATATGTTCTTAGATGTTCTTGTTAGGATTTCGCTGGAAGATTTGGGAACACTGGGGATTAGAGTTAGCCCTATCCACTAGGATCCTTGTGGAACCATCTAGCCTTTCTGAGATCCCTCAAGCTGGAGGCCGAAGCATTGAGAGTTCGAAGTCTCTCTCTGATCTCAAGTCTTTAACTTTGTGTTCTAATCTGTGTTGTTTCCTCCTCTCCTACCATTCCATACCACACTATCATCTTTAAGATCCAATTCTTTAGATGACTAGCCCAATTGAAAGGTTGCATATTGATTAGCAAGAAAATCCTTTCCTGACTCCATTGCCCAATGGTCTTGAATACTCTGTGGAATACTTCACCTCTGCCTAAATCCTATTTTCTCATCCTTGTTTTACATTGGAACCTTCTTTCCTGATGACCAGCAACCAAACAAACAATCAAACAAACAAACTCTGAGCCTTATAACTAGCCTAACATCTTAAAATTTGAGCTTCAAAGACATAAGCCTTTGCTTACATAGAGAGATCCCTCTCTAGACCCAGGAGGGCTAGATCCTGAGGTCTGAAAGTGGTTTTATGTTGTCTCATCTTTTGGTATTGCCAACCTTTCCAAAACATGGGAACCCCAACATAATGGCGACTCCACTGGGGACTTTCTAAGTACTTTCCATCTTACTACATTACAGGAGCCTCAGAAAATCCTGAATCTCTGGTTAGGTGGGTATTGAAACACTTCCATTTTCAAATCACTTCCTACGTGAACATTTGTTGTGTTTCTCCCATACTCTTAGACAAAGTCTGGAAAGGGCCAGGTAGCCTCCAGATCTCACACTCTTTCAGAGGTGACATATCTGGTAAATGCCCTCCCAGTCAATCTCTAGTTAGAGTTTGTTGTGTTTTGAATATATCCTTGAAAAGGGATATTTCATAAGCATTGTGGTGGACAGTGTATCCCCTAGAAGCATCCTAAACCTTCCACCTGGCGACTGCATAATTCCTAAATGATTTAAAGACTCCACTGGTGATCAGTAGGCCTGCTGATTATCTTGGTTTCACATAAGACTCCACTGGAAGACCAGCCTCTAAAACAACATCAACCACAATAAATGTAACAAGTAGGGTTAAGCTGCCTTGTTTGAGAACAACATTCTGGCTTTCAGAACCATTCACACAAGAGCTTACCCTAACCCAAACCCACTTGAAATAATTGACAACCCTGAGAGCATCCTCAAGAGATCTCCTACACCTAAAAGACCAAGTATTTCCTGCCACATCCATAGAGAAAACTATGCACCGGAAGACTTCACAGCTCTATTAACCTCACCTTTAGACCTAGACTTCCAAAACAGCTTACCTAGGACTAGATCATGCAATGCTCTAGACCAGCCAGACCTTGAGCTTCCCGGTTCACCCTCTCATAGTGGTCAACACACTAGGGACAAGGAGACCCCTCCATCCACACCCCTTGACATTCACTTTATTCAGAACTTGGGGCTCAGGCATCCTAGATCTTCTCAACAGACTTCTGTTGGTCCTAGCATCCCTGCCATCCATATACCAGCTGCTCAATTCAACCCCTTACCTCATCAAAACATCATCATGGCAACTTGGTATGCACCTTTTGTTTTACCTCAGCCTCTAGTACCCTTACCCAATGATTATCAATCAAAGATCCCACACTTCACTGCAAAAGAGTCTACCACAGCTCAACACCATGTAGATATGATGGAAGATTCTTTTGACTACGTGGAAATAGATGATGAAACAGTCAAAATGAGAATCTTTGCCTAGAGCTTAGGAGGTGATGTGAAAAAATGGTTTAAGGGCCTACCTCCTAATAGTATCCAAGATCTCCCTGCTCTATATTAGACCTTCATAAACAAATGGGAAGTTAAGGAAAATCCTCTCCAAATCCTAGCAGAATATAAGAACCTGAAAAGAAATGTAGGAGAGAGTGTCCAGGCCTACTCTATAAGGTTTAACAACGTTTATAATGCTCTTCCTCCACACATGAAACCTCCCCTATGTATGGTTTTAGTGAAATACCATGAAGGCCTAGATGCTGATATGGCCTACCAGCTAAGGGAGAGGGAGTACAACACATTGGAAGACATGTAAAAGAGAGCAGTGAGTGTAGAGGCAAATCTGATTGAGAAAAAAGAAAGATTGAGAGCTGAGAAAAGGGTAACATATAGAGATGACAATGTAGCTTCCACATCTGATCCCAATTATGACCGTTTATCCAAAAACGTGGAAAAGCTACAACAAATGATGGAAAAAATGGTTGTCACAGTTAGCAATCAAAACATAGACCAAAATCATAACCAGAACCAGAAATTTAGAAGAAACAATGCCACTCCCAACAGACAAAGAGAATCAGATCAGCAAGTTATTCCCCCATTTCAAGAGAACTTTTTAGATGAAGATGAAGGAATCGTAGGAGAGTCTGAGGGAGACACAATAAACATGTTTGAAACAGAAAATTCAATCCAAAACTGCTACATAGAAGAAGATCATCCCTCACCCTCGTATTGGGATGAGGAATGGTTAGAATCTGAAGATTACAGGTTAGGATTTGAAAATGCTATGATGCAGGTCAGAGAACAATATGAACTTAGAAGCAAAAAGAGCCCAGAAGCTGCCAAACCAAAAGCTTCTGAGGTTACCATCAAGAAAAGGCCTGAGAAAACTTCTAAAGTAACTGCTGAAAGTAACAAATCAGCAGCTGATATTTCTAGGAAGAACAAAGAAAAAGACAACCAAAACACTGATAAACAAGATAAACCAACTAGCAGCACTAGCGCTGTAGCTAGCGCTCCTGATAAAACTGTCGTCAATACTGTACATAACAAGAATCAACACACTGATTTAGCCACTAAGGAGGTGACTAACAAAACAGAGTTGAACATTCCAAAGAGTTAGTCCACTTTCAATTTGGAGAGTGAGATTGCAAAAATTAAAATCTCTATCCCACTCTCTGAGCTGGCCACTCAGGATGTATATAAAGGCCAAATTTTGAAAGCATTAAATTTAGGTGAGAACAGTGACACTGTAAATCTGAGTGATGATCAACCTGCCCTTCTGTTTGGCCCAAAGATAGAAGGAAAGTTCCAGGAAGGGGTAGTGCCCCCTTTTTATATCAGTCTTAATATCCATGATAAGATTCTCCACAATGTAATGCATGATTCTGGAGCATCACACAACCTGATGCCTAAAGTAGTGATGGAAAGATTAGGCCTAGAGATAACCTGTCCCTATAAAGACCTATATTCATTTGACTCCAGCAGAGTAAAGTGTCTGGGCCTAATCAAAGATCTATGTGTGAGCCTTACCCAGATTCCAGCCAAGTGTATGGTCATGGATGTTGTTGTGGCAGATGTGCCACCCAAGTAGGGCATGTTATTATCAAGATCATGGGGAGCCAAGCTACAAGGAACAATGCAGATGGATGGGGCTTATGCCACAATCCCAATCTTTGGCCAACTTAGAAGACTGTACAAAGAGGCACAAATGAAATTCCTGGTTAGTAGCCCCGAAAATCCTAAAAATTCACCTTTATACTCTGTACATACAGACCTTGAATCCTTTATCCTTTGTAATGGTGAATCCTTAGAAGGGTCAGAGTCGAAAAACAGAGATACAGACAAGGAAACAGAGCCCATGGACTATAACATAATGGCTACTCTAGACTCGGAGGAGAATGATATAGAGAACTTTGAACAGTGCACTCAAACAAAAACTCAAAGTGAATCAGAAACAGAATGCAGTAAACCGATTAGTCACCCTTCACCAGTTCATAAACCACACCAAGAATGAAACGATGATAAACCCGAGAATGAAACCTTATGGGAAATGAATTTCAATGGGTCATGCACCAAGAAAACTGCTGGAGCAGGAGTGTGGATACATAAAACAGAGAGTGACTACGTAGAGAGCCATGCCTGCAACCTGCACTTCAAATGTACAAACAATATTGCAGAGTATGAGGCTCTTATCCTAGGCTTAAACCTATTGAGAAAATTAGGAGCCCGTAGGATAACTATGCGTGGGGACTCTGAGCTGATTATTAAACAGGTGAATGGTGAATACACAACTAAACACCCTAGAATGAGAGCCTACAGGAATGCCGCTATGGATCTATTGAAAACTTTTGTGGAATACGATCTGGTGTTTGTCCCTAGAGGTCAGAATGAAATTTCAAATGGACTAGCCTGCATGGCTAGTTCGTATCATAAGCCTCCCAGTGACCAACAGATCATTATTCAGACCAAATTCAGACTTGCAGTGCCAGACAATGAAAAATATTGGCAGGTTTTTGAAGGAGATAAACAGATTGAAGATTTCCTGGTAGGCAGAAACGAGTTTGAATTTTCTGATTCAGACTCCAAATATGACAATAGCTGCCTAAGTGAAGGGTCCTCAGATAAGGAAGAAACACCCTGTAACATATAAATAAAAACTTTAAACGAACAGATTGGAAATCCAAACGAAAAATATGAAAATGCAGACAGTGAAGAAGTAGAAGTGCTACAGGCCAAAGATAAGAAAGTACCTCGAGGTTTGGCACCCTTAGAGGACCTTTTTGACTTTCATGATGTAGCTAAAAAGCCCACAATAGAACATGCAGACTCTGATGTTGAGGAATGCAACATAGGCACTGAAGAGAAACCCAAGGTGATCAAATTGGCTAAGTCCCTCCCTACAAACATGAAAAAGAAATACATTGGCCTATTCATGGAATTCATTGATGTGTTTGCTTGGAGTTATGAGGACTTAAAGGCCTATGACACAAACATCATACAGCATAAGATACCCTTGAAAGAAAATCAGAAGCCCTTCAAACAAAAACTTCTTAGAATAAACCCAAAACAATTGCCTGCAGTAGAAAAAGAGATTAAAAAGATGTATGAGGCAGGTATAATTGTGCCTGTGAGGTTCTCTGATTGGGTATCAAACCTAGTGGCTGTGAGAAAGAAAACAGGGGAGATCAGGCTATGTATTGATTTCAGGAATCTTAATAGAGCCTCACTCAAAGATAATTACCCTTTGCCAAAAATGGAACACATCCTTCAGAAGGTAGTGGGCTCAAAAAGGATCTCCCTGCTGGATGGTTTTTCAGGATACAATCAAGTCTTATTAATCTCAAAAGACCAACTCAAAACAACCTTTACCACTCCATGGGGCACTTTTATGTATGTAAAGATGCCTTTTTTGCTGAAGAATGTTGGTGCAACCTTCCAAAGAGAAATGGACATAGCTTTTTCAGATGAAATAGGGCACTTCATTGTCATCTACCTAGATGACATAATAGTTTACTCCAAGACTGAAGAAGAACACCTAAAACATCTGAGGAGAGTCTTTGAAAAATGTAGAAGGTTTGGTCTGTCATTAAATCCCAAAAAGACTGTATTTGGACAACAGGAAGGGAAACTTCTTGGCCACATTATATCTGATAAGGGGATTAGGATAGACCCACAAAGGGTTGAGGGAATACTACAAATCACACACCCGAGAAATATCAAAGAGTTACAATCCTTCATTGGGAAAATCAACTTCCTCAGGAGGTTTATTCCCAACTTAGCTGAACACCTTAGGAATATGACTAACATGTTAAAGAAAGGTGCAGGAGTTAAGTGGACTGTCGAAGCCAAGAAATATTTTGAATCAGTTAAACTTGCACTCACCCAGGCTCCTGTCCTAATCAGCCTAGATTTCTCAAAAGATTTCCTGATTTTTTCATTTGCCTCCAAGAATATGATAGCTGCAATTATACTACAGAAAATCCAGAGGGAATGGAACAGCCCATTTCTTTCTTCAGCAAAACACTCAGAGATGCACCCTTGAAATACAACATAATGGAAAAACAGGCCTATGCTCTGATTAAGGCCTTGAAAGACTTTAGGGTGTACATACTGCATTCCCACACCATAGCCTATGTGCCAAATATAGTGGTTAAAGACATCTTGTCCCAAGACCCAGATGGGAAGAGGGGCAAATGGATTGTTGTGATCTTAGAATACGACCTTGAGATGAAACCCACCAAACTGATCAAAGGTCAGCGCTTAGCTTGACTAATGGCTGAATCAAATCTACAAGCCCTTGATATTAACATGATAAATACCTTGGATGAGCAACAGCGATTGCCTGATCCCACTGTTGAGGAGAAGTTTCAAAGCTCTCCTTGGTATTTTGACATTCTGTATGTGCTTACACACCTCAATGCCCCTCTTGAACTATCAAAGACCAAGGCCAGATTCCTAAAGCTAAAAGCCAGAAGCTATTGCATAATGAATGAAGGCTTATACTATAAAAATCCAAATGGCCTATTGCTTAAATTTTTGCCTGATTCTGAAGAAAAAAAGATTAAACAAGAATTCCATGCAAGAGAGTGTGGAGGTCACCTGAACTGGAAAGCCACTGCAAACAAAATACTCAAAGCTGGCTACTATTGGCCTACACTCTTCAATGATATACATAAGATGATAATTGCCACCCACAAATGCCAGATTTTTGAAGGCAAAAGAAAACTCCTCCCCTTACCTCTACAACCCATCATTGTTGAAGGTCCCTTTATGCAATGGGGCCTAGATTTCATAGGAGAAATTCACCCTGCTTCTTCTGCACAACACAAATGGATCTTAACAGCCACAAACTACTTCACTAAGTGGATAGAGGCCATACCTACTAGGAATTCCACAAATTCAGTCATCATTAGGTTCCTAGAAGGTCATATCCTCTCTCGGTTTGGCTGCCCAAGGAAAATAATCACTGATAATGCTGTTGCTTTCGGATCCAAGAAAATGGTTGATTTTTGTCACAGGTATCAAATAGCACTCGGTCATTCAACTGCCTATTACCCTCAGGGAAATGGATTAGCTGAATCATTAAACAAGAGCCTAGTGATCATCATCAAAAAGCTGCTGGAAGAGAACAAAAATTCATGGCATAACAAGTTAGTGCATGCTTTTTGGGCTGACAAGATTACAATGAAGAAATCCATTGGCATGTCACCATACTAGCTTGTCTATGGAACAGAAGCAGTATTTCCTACCAACCTTGGGATACCAGTGATCAAACTTATTCAAGAGATACAAACAGAAGAAGACAGCATGGTGAGGAGAATAAACCAGACAATTCATCTCCAGCAAACAAGGGAAGAGGTCTACAACAGAGCTGTGAAAGTTCAGGAGAATATAAAGAGGTTATTTGACAAAAGAACTAAGGCTTCTGATTTCAAAGTTGGAGATAAATTTCTGAAGTGGGACTCAAGCAGAGAGGACAAAGGAAAGCACGACAAGTTTGATAGTTTCTGGCAAGGTCCCTACATCATCCAGGCCACTGTGGGTTCAAATGCCTTTTTTCTACAAGAGTTAGATGGTACAGAGTTGTTTGGGGGTCCTCTCAATGGCAGGATGCTTAAGCACTACTTCTGCTGATTTCCAATTTCCAGTTTTCATTTCCATTATACATACCATTGCAGTGTTTTGTTTATAAAAAAAAAACAGAGGAAAAGGAGAGGTTCAAACATGCTCAAAACATGAACCTCTGAAGTGCAAAAGGTTGGCTCTAATATGATCAAAACCTGAGCCAAAGAAGGTAAAGATAGCTGGTTCAAACATGCCCAAAACCTGGACCGGCAAAGAAGAAGGAAGAATCAACTCTAACAAGCCTAAAATCAGAGCTGAGATGAAGAAAGGAAAGTGACTCTAACAAGCTCAAAACTTGAGTCACAAAAGAAAGAAGGACGCTTAAAACTTCAGATTTCAAGCCTTCAAAGTTTTGTTTTCAATTTCCTTCAAGTTTCTGTCCATGTGCAATTATGCCTTGGATCCACAACAAACTAGACCGTCTAATCCTAGTTTGACTGTTTTTAAATTTCTATTGTAGAATATAGAGAAGAAATCTGCTGGACAGTTTAATCCCAACAGATATTAGATTAGGTGGAGAAACATGTGAGACCAATAGTTTAATCTGGTCTCATGGAGTAATAAGGGTAGAAACAGAATAGGTTTATTTTCTTTTTTGTAAGAAATAAAAATGATGTAAAGGGTCTGCTAGTCAAAATGCACCCTAGAAGAAGAAAAAATGCTAGAATTGTAGGATGGGCAGGTAGATTGTTTGGGAATGTTTCTGCTAAATTGATGTCTTCATAATTGTGGCAGCTGAAAATCGAAGAAGAAAGATGGCTCAAGCAGTAGGCATCTGGCCTACTCCAAAGATCTATTCTCTAAATTCTTGACTCCTTCAAGAAGAAGCCATCCCCATGTGGAGCCATTGTTATCCCCCCTATAAATTTTTGACAACCAAAGTAGGGGCCTAAATTGTTTTTGAACCTTCAAGGAATGCATCTCCCCTAAAGACACATAATCCTTGAAGTCTCATGTGCCTTTACCTTTGATAAATTTCCCTCTGATAACTTCCCTTACAAGGTCTCACTGATTGCAAAAGTTGTGCTCGAAAGTCTAAATTTGCCCCTTGTTCCCTGCAGAATGCCCCATTTTAACCTTTGTTTTCCCCTTGTCAAATTCCCCTCTAATCCCATAAATTCTCCCAAAATCCCATTTACACCCTGCACACACCCCTTGTTTGGCCCATTTTCTCCTTATTCCCTCTATCGTTACCCAATCCTGCCCTCAAATTGCATTGAAATGGGCAAAAAATCCATTTCCCACCTTATAATGGTCTTAGCCATTTTCGGCTAGCCCCTGAACCGTATTCCCCCCCATGTGGCCTGGTGCTAGAACCACCCACCAGCCCGAGGGTGCTTATCGCAATCGGAGGTTTCATACATGCCCTTTTCCTTTGTAAACTCAAAACCTCCGATGCAATTGAATTATTTTTATGATGGCCCGCACTGTAATCTCAGCCGTCGATCTGTGTAAGGTCTGACAGTGAGCGATGTTTCGCAATGCGCCCGTCGTTACTCTGTTTGCTGCCCGATCACATCTCAACTGTTCATTCAGCCCGCAGATCAACGATTCGTATTTCACCCGCCCGGTGGTCCCCACACCATGGTCACTATTAAAAATCTGGCGGTTTCTATCGCACCGCCTTTGAGGGGTGGGCGGTATTTTCCGTTTGGCCAGCGATTCCACTCATCAAACAACGCGTGGCAGTGGCACTGTTTGAAAACCGCCCGCACATCATGCGTTATCGTTCGACACAAAGCACGGCGCGATATCCATGTCAACCGTCCGATCTGAGGCCCTCCATCCAACGGTCATCGCACCCCGAAGATGCGCGGAAGATAACCTAAGGCATCCGTACCCCTGGCCCACTGTCTATCGCCCTCTGAAATGTTTTCCACTGTCGATCTCCACCGGAAATCGGATGGCCCAAATTAAATGCTCGCCCACCCATTAACCCCATACCGTCACGTCGTTTTTCCACGTGTGTTCGTCATTTTCTCATCCTTCCCCTATATAATTTCATTCCAAGGTCAAAGTTTTAATGTTTTTCACTGGAATTGTTATCTCGACGTCGCCCAGTGCATTTCCCACTGTTACACATTTTTCCTCCATAATATCCTCTGCATGCATCATCATCCACCGTATCACGTCATCGTTTCCGCAGTCATCCACACCACCCTCTCCATGCATGGTTTTCTTAATTTGTTTTCGTGTTTTGCAGGGTTACAGGCAGGCGGAAAACCGCCATGATTCATACGTGCTATTGTAAAGGCACAGTGCGCAGAGGGAGCTGAATTTAGAGCCTGATTTTATAGAAAAATGTTCGGAAAGGTGTCTACATAGTAAATTTCATCAAAGGACAGAGTTCAAACTCTGCAAACCCTCTCCGGTGCCATTAAAGCTCAGATTGCATAAAAAAATGCAGTACGGGAGCAGCAGAGGGCTCGAGGAAAGAAATAGAAGATTTTTGAGTATTTTTTCAGGGATTTAGAAGGCAAAGGAACCAGTTCAAAGACATCGTGGATTGCATGAAAAGACCAGTGCGCAGAAAACAATGCTATCATGGTTTCAAATCAGTAGAATGTTTCTTCCTGAGCAAGGACACAGTACACATTATTGTTTCAGTCTACATTGTGTCCAAGTGAAGTTCCCCCCCCCCCCCCTACAGCAGTCCTATGCTATCAGAAGCATTTGTTGCACAGTATGGCAGATCTTAGCGTCATGATTCTACATTTTTTTATTCACTAGAAGTGCAACGGAATGCTGCAGCAGAGTACATCAGATATATGCCCGGAGTAAATGGAAGCCTGGAGAAGACCACTCTAGCATCCAAAAGAGTGCCATGAATAAATGCACAGAATTTAAATAGAATGGGCCTCGGCCCTTTTCTTTTCCTGAGTTTTAATGCTGCATTTAGTGTTTCACCTACCTTCTCAGCTCCACTTCAGCTATAAATTCGTGAATAACTCATTGTAAAGGTTGTTGATCAGTTATCAGAGAATTGCAAGCTGTTTCTTTTTAGACATAGTCTTTGTGTAAAGTTGCAAGATAGGTTGAGGAAGATGTTTTCAGACTGAGTATCCAGCTATTGGCAATGTTGTACTTGACTGGTGTTGCTATTTAATATGACAAGCACATTTTTTTGGATCCTGATCTAAAGTAGCGGTGATGTTTTCCTACCTTTGTATTTAATTCATTGCATTTCGTTTCTACTGGCTTGCATCAGAATATTGGCATAGGATTTACCCTTGTTAGGTACCCTATGTTTCTGCTCTCCTCGTCTTCAATGTTTTCTACTAAATGTGTTATCTAATAATTGATTTCAGTTAATTTAACCAGTGTAGTGGATGTTATTGCCTGCTCTCTGGTTTATGAATTAAATGAATCTGTTCTTAGATGTTATTGTTAGGATTTAGCTAGAAGATTTGGGAACACTAAGGATTAGAGTTAGCCCTATCCACTAGGATCCTAGTGCAACCATCTGGCCTTTTTGAGATCCCTCAAGCTGGAGTCCAAAGCATTGAGAGTTTTAAGTCTCTATCTGATCTCAAGTCTTTAACTTTGTGTTCTAATCTGTGTTGTTTCCTCCTGTCCTACCATTCCATACCACACTATCATCTTTAAGATCCAATGCTTTAGATGACTAGCCCAATTGAAAGCATGCATATTGATTAGCAAGAAAATCCTTTCCTGACTCCATTGCCCAATGGTCTTGAATACTCCCTAGAATACTTCACCTCTGCCTAAATCCTCTTTGCTCATCCTTGTTTTAAATTGGAACCTTCTTTCCTGATGACCAGCAACCAAACAAACAATCAAACAAACAAACTCTGAGCCTTATAAATAGCCTAACATCTTAAAATTTGAGCTTCAAAGACATAAACCTTTTCTTACATAGAGAGATCCCTCTCTGGACCCAGGAGGGCTAGATCCTGAGGTCTAAAAGTGGTTTTATGTTGTCTCATCTTTTAGTATTTCGAACCTTGCCAAAACATGGGAACCCCAACATAATGGCAACTCCACTGGCGAATTTCTGAGTACTTTCCATCTTGCTACATTACAAGAGCCTCAAAAAATCCAGAATCTATGGTTAGGTGGGTATTGAAACACTTCCATTTTCAAATCACTTCCTACACCATTTGTTTTGTTTCTCCCATACTCTTATAAAGAGTCTGGAAAGGGCCAGGTAGCCTCTAGATATCACACTCTTTTAGAGGTGACATATCTGGTAAATGCCCTCCCAGTCAATCTCTGGTTAGAGTTTGTTGTGTTTTGAATATATCCTTGAAAAGGGATATTTCATAAGCACTGTGGTGGACAGTGTATCCCCCAGAAGCATCCTAAACCTTCCACCTGGCGACTCCATAATTCCTAAATGATTGAAAGACTCCACTGGTGATTTGTAGGCCTGCTGATTATCTTGGCTTCACATAAGACTCCACTGGAAGACCAGCCTCTAAAACAACATCAACCACAATAAAGGTAACAAGTAGGGTTAAGATGCCTTGTTGGAGAACAACATTCTGGCTTTCAGAACCATTCACACAAGAGCTTACCCTAACCCAAACCCACCTGAAATAGTTGACAACCTAAGAGCATCCTCAAGAGATATCCTACACCTAAAATACCAACTATTTCCTGCCACATCCATAGAGCTAACTCTGCACCGGAAGACTTCACAGCTCTATTAGCCTCACCTTTAGACCTAGACTTCCAAAACAACTTACCTAGGACTAGATCATGTAATGCTCTAGACCATCTAGACCTTGAGCTTACCGATTCACCATCTCATAGTGGTCAACACACTAGGTACAAGGAGACCCCTCCATCCACACCCCCTGACATTCACTTTATTCAGAACTTGGGGCTCAGCCATCCTAAATCTGCTCAAGAGACTTCTGCTGGTCCTAGCATCCCTGTCATCCATATATCAGCTACTCAAGTCAACCCCTTACCTCATCAAAACATCATCATGGCAGCTTGGTATGCACCTCTGGTTTTACCTCAGCCTCTAGTACCCTTACCCAATGATTATCAATCAAAGATCCCACACTTCACTACAAAAGAGTCTACCACAACTCAACACCATGTAGATATGATGGAAGATTTTTTTGACTACATGGAAATAGATGATGAAACAGTCAAAATGAGAATCTTTTCCCAGAGCTTAGGAGGTGATGTGAAAAAATGGTTTAAGGGCCTACCTCCTAATAGTATCTAAGATATCCCCGCTCTATATCAGACCTTCATAAACAAATGGGAAGTTAAGGAAAATCCTCTCCAAATCCTAGCAGAATACAAGAACCTGGAAAGAAATGTAGGAGAGAGTGTCCAGGCCTACTCTAAAAGGTTTAACAGCGTTTATAATGCTCTTCCTCCACACATGAAACCTCCCCTAGGTATGGTTTTAGTGAAATACCCTGAAGGCCTGGATGTTGATATGGCCTACCAGCTAAGGGAGAGGGAGTACAACACATTGGAAGACATGCAAAAGGGAGCAATGATCGTAGAGGCAAATCTGATTGAGAAAAAATCAAGATTGAGAGCTGAGAAAAGGGTAACATATAGAGATGACAATGTAGATTCCACATCCAATCCCAATTATGACCGTTTATCCAAAAACGTGGAAAAGCTACAACAAATGATGGAAAAAATGGTTGTCACAGTTAGTAATCAAATGGGCACATATTTTTAATGGTTGTCTTCAGACCTAGCTTCTAAGTAGTAGGAAATCAGTGTTTTCTTTGAAATGTAGTCGCAAAGGGCACATATTTTAATGGTTCAGTAAAAAATAAAAAAAAATTAACATAGTGCAGGAAATTTAAGCATTAGATGTGCCAGATCAGAGATCTAATTTCATCATCCGAAAAAAATTCAATACAACATTTGATAGTATACATTTATAGTCAAATAATTAAGTCATATCATCGATCACCAAAAGTTTCACAGGCATTATATCTCTATATACATGGAGGGAAAGAGTAACAAACTCATTGGGTCTGCCAAAGGGAATCGATCCTAGGTTTAAACCTGCAGAAATATTCAAAATATACAGAAACCAATTAGTGAAGGGACGCCAAGGGCCTAAGATGCGTGGATAAACACAAAATATTATATAGTGGAGCCCCTAATTACCTTCATTTTTATAGCACAAAAATATGTGGATTTCCAACCATGATCAATATTTCTAGGAAAGAAATAGTTGTTATTTGATCTCATTTGGAATATTGTTAAGCAACAAGTTTTTTGCAATCCAAGTGGAGATTATCTTGGCAAGAGAAGATGGGGTCATTGAAATGCCTGGTGGTGGCTATGGACGAGAGCGAGCAGAGTATGTGTGCATTAGAATGAGCTATGGACATCATCAACCTGTCTCCTCCGGTTGGTGATAAGGAAGGGGGAAAGTTTGGTGTACACTGAAATCATATGAAATTATTCTCACATTTTTTTAAAAATATTATTTTGTTAGCGTCAGTATTCTGATGATACAGTCTCTGACATGTTTTATAAATATCATTTTTATTTAGTCGGTATTCTAACGCTACTATAAAGTTATGGGTACACGTCGGTATAACGACACCTGCCTGCAAACGTCTGTATAGCGACACCTACCTGCAAACATTGGTATAGTGACACCTACATGTGAACGTGTTAGGTCCCTATATTACTAGTATAGTCCCTTATTTTTGTTAGTGCAACCCCCTTATTGTTATTATTGTACCCTTGTAACCCCTATATTGTTATTATCGTGCCCTTAAATTATTATTGTTAGGTTGGCTAGGATTACATTGTGGCCCCATGGACTCCTATATATAGAAAGGAGGTTTTGTAATTTGAATCATCCAAGAATTGTTCATTCATGTAATGTATTGGAGGTTGCCCCCTCGAAGTGGCTTATTTCTAAGGCGTTGATACCTCTTTTCTTGTATTTCTGGAGCTGGTTTCACAACATTTGGTATCAGAGCTTTGAGATTCTAGGGTTTCACTGCTCCAAACAGGTAAGCGCGGCATTTTCGCTATAAATTTTTTTCTACGAAGGTTCAGAATCTGAAATTTTTAGAGTGCAAAGAAAAAATCCTGAGGAACATCATCAAAACATTTCAGAGCTTGGTTCACAATATTTTCGGATATATGATATGTGCAAGTTAGGTCATTTTGCAGGCTCCTAAATTTAACCTAAACAGGTCATCGTGGTATTTTTGTAATAAATTTTTTTCTACTAAGGTTCAGAAGCTGAAATTTTTATAGTGTGAGGCCACAAGCTTGAGGAAACTTTTCAAAAAATTTCGGCTATTGGTTCGCAATATTTTCAGAGATATGATCTGTGGAAGTTAGGGCTTTTTGAGGCTTCTGAATTTCATCTCAAAGAGGTGATCGTGGGAAAATCTTCATAGCTCTCTCTTTGAGCATCAGATTGGAATGCTGTAAAAATTGGTCACAAGTGCATGGATTGTAGTTATTTTTCTATCAATTTCAAAGTGAAAGGAGGAAACAGTGACACGTGGCAAGTCGTACAAGTTCACTCTACTAAACTAGTCCAAAATTGGGTCATTGTGGGAGATTGGACATAACTTTGCCTTGAAGAATCCAAATCAGATCAGACCTGTGGCATTTGAAAGAAGCTTCAGAGGACTACTATAGATGTGAATTTTTAGATATTTTTGATCTGCAATTATAGAGATAATTCAATTTCAATATCGAGCTCCTCAAAATCAAGTAAAAGGTGTGTATTTTTTTATTTTATTTTATTTTATTTTTATTTTTTATTTATTTATTTATTTATTTTTTTTATTTTTTTTATTTTATTTTTATTTTATTTTTATTTTTTTTTTTATTTTTTTTTTTTTTTTTTTTTTTTATTTTTATTTTATTTTTATTTTTATTTTTATTTTTATTTTTTTTATTATTATTATTTTTTTTGAATTGCATAAGTCTTGTTTGAAGAATCAAGTTGAATTGATTCAAAGGGAATATTGTAGAATAGATATTAGTATTGGATTCTAAAATGGCCCCTAAAAATAATTCAACACCCATTAAGCCTTTAGAAATCTCTACTATGACTCATGAAGACGAAGAATGGCAACATGACATATCAAAATTACAAGAGCAAGTGCAGCAAATTTCGCTCTCGCAAAGAGAAACAAAAAATGACATGGAAGTTTTGAAGAAAGGAATGGAAACTAAGATGGATGGTTTGAAGAAAGGCGTGGAAACTAAGATGGATGGTTTGAATAATAACATGGAATATAAGATAGATGGCATGGAAGCTGGCATGGAATCTAAAATGGAAAACATGAAGAATGATCTAAAGGCAGACATGGAAGGTTTGAAAAAGTTGATACAAGAAATGTTTCCTAATGGTGAAAAGATAGTAGAGGAAACTCATGATGAGAAAAAAATAAATGTTAATCATGATTTCATAAATCTAATGTTGGCGGGAAGAACCACCATATTCCAAAAATGGATATGAGGAAGTTTGATGAAAAGGATCATGTAACATGGATATTACGGATGGAACAATATTTTGATCTCATAATGTACCAAACCACCTGAAAGGTACGCATTGCAACTTTACATTTAGAACAAAATACATTTGTATGGTATTGATGGCTTTGCTCCCGTAAAAAAAATGTCACTTGGTCAATTTTTACGGAGGAAATGATAACACATTATGAGGATAAAAAGAGCAACACCTTCTTTAGCCAATTGATAAATCTCAAACAAAAAGGTTTAATGGGGGAGCACATTCAGGACTTCCAAAAATTGAATATAAGGGTAACTGATATTCCAGAGGAACACAAGATTTATCTCTTCATAGGTACCTTAAAGGATAACATCCAACATGAAGTTCGTGTTTTGGAACCTGATTCATTCGAGAAGGCATTCAAGTTGGCAAGAAAAATTGAATGTAAAATTATGGTGACAAGGAAGCCTACCACTCACTTCTATAAAGAGGGAAGTGTTGCTACTCCTAGATTTCCACAACCTACAAGGTTGACACCACAACAATTGGAAGAAAAAAGAGTAAAAGGGATTTGCTACAGTTGTAATAGAAAATACACTAAAGGTCATAAGTGTGTTGAGAAGAAATTATTTTACATAGATTGTGAAGAGGAAGAAGAAAATGAACAAGAAGAGGATATACACCAGGAAACAACCCAAGAAGAGGAAGAAATGAGTCCGACCATATCGTGTAATGCATTGGCAGGAATTACCACTCCTCAAACTCTCAAGATAGAAGGACATATCAAGAAGAAAAGGTAATAGTGTTGATTGATTCAGGTAGCACCCATAATTTTATTCATTGTAAGGTAGCCAAGGAATTAAATTGTTTCCTATACCCAGCACCAGAATGTCAAGTGATGGTTGCAAATGGAGGAACTATAAATTGCTCTGGAAAATGCCATAATATCAAGCTAACCATGAGGGAATATGTATTGACTATTCCAATGCTTTCCATTCCTATGGGAGGTGCTGATGTTGTACTAGGAGTACAATGGTTACAATCTTTAGGGACGGTAGCTTTTATTTTTTCAGGAACTTTTCTTGAATTTTTTTTCAGAAGGAAAGGAAGTCGAATTACGGGGTATTGCAGGGAAGCCAGGAAGGATAATAAGCTCTAATGTCATGAAAAAGCTTCTAAATAAAGAACAACGAGGCGTAATTGCACAATTATGCTCACTAGAAGTTTCAACATCAAAATCATCTATTTCTGCAGATCTCCAACAAGTCTTGGACAATCATTCCAAGGTGTTTGAAACTCCCAAAGGACTCCCACCTATTCGTGATCATGATCATGCTATTCATTTGATTCTAGGAAGTGTTCCTCCAAACATCAGGCCTTATAAATATCCTTATGTCCAAAAGAGCGAAATTGAACGTATGATTGCAGAAATGTTAGAGGCGGGTATAATTCAACCTAGTCAAAGTTCTTTCTCTGCTCCTGTAGTATTGGTACACAAGAAGGATGGATCATGGCGCATGTGTCCGGATTATAGGGAGCTCAATAAGCTCACCATTAAAGATAAATTTCCCATTCTGTGATTGATGAATTATTGGATGAATTACATGGAGCAATTTATTTTACCAAGTTGGATCTTCGTTCAGGATATCATCAAATTAGAATGAAGACTGAAGATATTCCAAAAACAGCATTTCGAACTCATGAGGGTCATTATGAATTTTTGGTCATGCCTTTTGGCCTTACCAATGCACCTTCTACATTTCAAGGGTTGATGAATTCCATTTCAAACCCTTCCTTAGAAAATTTGTGCTAGTATTTTTTGATGATATACTAATCTACAACAGGTCTTGGAAGGATCATGTTGAACATGTTGACAGGGTGCTCAAACTACTACAGGAGAAACAATTATATGCAAAAACATCCAAATGTTTCTTTGGAGTACAAGAGGTGGAATATCTGGGTCATATTGTATCTCACGAGGGTGTTAAGGTTGACCCTAACAAAATTAAAGCCATTAAGGAATGGAAAGTCCCCACAACCATAAAGCAGTTGCGAGGATTTCCCAGGTTAACAGGGTATTATTGAAAGTTTGTTAAGAATTATGGGAGAATAGCAGCACCTCTAACAACATTATTGAAGAAAGATGCATTTTCATGGACTCCTGAAGCAACTAAGGCCTTTGAACATCTTAAAGAGGCAATGTGCCTAACACCAGTCTTAGCTACGCTAGACTTCACAAAAACCTTTATTGTGGAATGTGATGCCTCAGGAAATGGAATTGGTGCAGTTTTAATGCAGGAAGGAAGACCCATTGCTTTTGAAAGTCGTCCAATCAAAGGAAAGGATTTACAAGAACCTATTTATGAGAAGGAAATGTTAGCAATACTGCATGCACTAAAGAAATGGCGAACTTACCTAATGGGAAGACACTTCAAGGTAAAAAACTGATCATGATAGTCTTAAACACTTTTTGGAACAAAGACTATCTTCAGAAGAGCAGCAAAAATGGGTCACAAAGATGTTGGGTTATGACTTTGAAATAATCTACAAAAAAGGAAAGCTTAATGTTGTTGCAGATGCACTCTCAAGAAAGAATGAAGAGGTGGAAGCATTGCTTTGTGCCATTTCTATTATCCAACTGGATTGGATAACCGAAGCAAGAGATGAATGGAAGAAGGACAAAGATGTATGGACACTCATTCAAAAGTTGCAGCAAGATCCTAGTACATCCGATACATTTAGTTGGAAAAATGATTCCTTATGGTACAAAGATCGCTTATATCTTTGTAAGAATTCCCAACTAAAACAAAAGATTCTTCTGGAATTGCACACTTCTCCTTTAGGAGGACACTCAGGATTTTTAAAAACTTACCACAGGGTGAAGAAAGAATTTTTTTGGGATGGCCTTTAATCTGATATTCAAAAGTTTGTGGCGGAATGTTTGGTTTGCCAGCAGAATAAAGTGGAAACAATTAAGACCCCGGGACTTCTACAACCTTTATCCATTCCAAGTCAACGTTGGGAGGAGTTTTCAATGGATTTTATCACAGGTTTACCTAAGTCCGAAGGAAAGAGTGTCATCATGGTGGTAGTTGATAGACTTACCAAGTATGCACACTTTTGGGCATTATCTCATCCATTTAAAGCAAGTACAGTTGCTACTACATTTATGGATAGAATTCAAAAGCTACATGGAAGCCCAAGGGTTATTGTGAGCGACAGAGATGCCATTTTTACTGGAAATTTTTGGACGGAGTTATTTTCTTGTTTGGGTACTCAATTAGCTCATAGCTCATCTTATCATCCTCAATCTGATGGTCAAACAGGGATAGTAAATAAATGTTTGGAAGGATATCTTCGTTGTTTTGTATCTGATAAACAAACACAATGGGTCAAGTGGTTGCCTCTCGCTGAATGGTGGTATAACACTTCCTTCCATACTGCAGCAAAAATGACCCCATTTATGGCACTTTATGGATATCATCCACCATCCATCACATCATATTTAAGAGAAAATTCGAAGGTTCAAGTAGTGGAAGATCACATCGAGCATCAACAAGAAATTCTCCAACTCTTAAAGGATAACCTGAATTTGGCACAAAATCGAATGAAACAACAGGCAGATCAACATCGCAGCGAGAGAAGTTTTGATGTAGGAGATTGGGTATTTTTACGGCTACAAACATATAAACAAATGTCCCTCAAGCAAGCTAAGAAGGATAATAAATTATCGCCAAAGTACTATGGTCCTTACAAGGTGTTGCAAAATATTGGTACTATGGCATACAAATTGGAGCTTCCTGCTTCTTCATGAGTGCATCTAATTTTCCATGTTTCATGCTTAAAGAAGGTTATAGGTGAAAATATTCCAGTTCAAACAATATTTCCAGAACTTGATGAGGAAGGAAAAATCATATTGGAACCTAAAGCGGTCACGGAAATAAGAACTCGACAGCTACGGAATCGATCAATTTCAGAGTATCTCATCAAGTGGAAGAACTTACCCACTGAAGATTCTACATGGGAGGATGAGAATTTTATACAGAAGCACCCACAACTACTTAAGCATTGAGGACAACAATTTTTTGAAGGAGAGGGGCATAGGTCCCTATATTACTAGTATAGTCCCTTATTGTTGTTAGTGTAACCCCCTTATTGTTATTATTGTACCCTTGTAACCCCCATATTGTTATTATTGTGCCCTTAAATTATTATTGTTAGGTCGGCTAGGATTACATTGTGGCCCACTAGGATTACATTATGGCCCCATGGACTCTATATATAGAAAGGAGGTTTTGTAAATTGTATCATCCAAGAATTGTTCATTTATGTAATGTATTGGAGGTTTCCCCCTCGAAGTGGCTTATTTCTAAGGCGTTGATATATCTTTTATTCTATTTTTGGAGCTGGTTACACTTACACAATAGAACGTCGGTATAAGTGACACCTACACAAGAAAACATCAATAGCAATGACTTTTGCTCTGTGAACATCGCATCGTATAACGACACCTACCTACAAACATTGGTATAGAGACACCTATCAAGAGACACCTACATGCAAACATCGGTATAGCGACAGCTACCTGAATTGTCAGAAGAGCGACATATGCTTGCTAACGTCGGAATAGCGACGTACAGTTGGTAACGTCAGAAGAGCAACAACTATTTGGAAACATCGTAAAAAGTGTCGCTCTTTCGACAGTTAACTCAAGTTTCGGAATTGTGACTTTAGGAGAAACGACGTTTTGCCCTACCTGAAAGAGTCGCTCTTGGGACGCCTATGTGTCGCAAGAGCGAAATTTTGGCCATCAGAAATTGGGCCAAATGTGCTAGTGTTTAGAAGACTTGTCAAGGTTGTAAGAAATAGATATAACCAGCAACAAAGGTTGAACTTCCTCAACTACTGGACAAGTATCTGAAGAGTGAAAAGATATACCATAAAGATCAATTAATGAAAAATAACCATCATTAGGTACAGTAGTAGGAAAATGATTAGTTTAATGACAATTTTTAGGACCGAAATTATGATCAGATGAACCAATTAAGGCATAAAACTTACAGTTAGTAGAAAAAAAATATGGATCATTTTGAAAAACTTTGAAAATTATTTGAGCGATATAATCATCTTCCTTGCATGTTAAATGTGACCAACCATTTCCTTGTAATTGGTTACAAACTGAAACAACATCACAATCATCGAAAGCATTGAAAATGAATGCTAGTATGGAAAAAGTATGAAACACGTCATGATATAATGGGTCAAAAAGAGGAACTTGATTCACCAAATGACTCAAGCATTCACTAACACTCAAGAGGGTATCTCGTGCCATGAATAAAATTCTTAACATTATAAAATTCACAATAAAAAATAGGAGCTGACTATTTTCAGATGTATCTAATAGGCATGAATATTTCATCCAATGATAATCTTTAAAATGATTAGGTTCACAACTTTGTATATCCATGGAAAGTATATATCTCAAACGAGTTAGATATAAGAGACTTGAATGAAGGTAAAATAACTAAAATATAATCCTCAATCCGATCGGAAACTGAAACTCGAAAGTCAGAAGAGCTATGTCCAAAATGCCACAAGTCTTTCAAGAAGGAATTTGCATTAAGTGAAACTATTGAAAGGAAATAATTTTGAAAGAAAATCCATATCTAACATAGTTCAGCGATCTTGCCATGATTGTGAGAACTTGACATCAATGGATGTTGAAGTTCCTCAACTTCCTAACAAGTCCCATAACTTTCGAGGATTGTAGAATTGCATTGTAAAGATTGAATCAGATCATGCATGGGGTGTGGAAAACTACTAATAGTAATTGCAACAAGATCACTACTATAAACTGGTAGCCACCTACATCACTAATTTGATCAGATTTTTATATTAAAATAAAAAAAACCCAAGTCATAAGTTTCTTATAAATGCACATGTAAGGAAGGATATATAGGATAAATCTCACAAGTAACCTGAACTGAATAATTCTCCTCATGCAAGACTATAAATGATAAGGAATGGAATGGATACTTGATGAGTTGATTGTTTTCCTTTTCATAATGGATAACCTCACTACCCTATGTTAATAAAAAATTAAACTCCTTAGATGATGAAATTGAAGAGCATGGATTATCTTCCTCGCAAGTTAATTCATTACAAATAATAGAGCACAAGGGATAGTGAGGTGAAGAGAAAGTTTACATAAGAAGATATTCTTTGACCGAATTGGATTCTAGATCTAAATATTTCCAATGAAAATATTTTTTAGAAACTAAATATCAGTTGGTGAACTTTAGAATCCATCATCGTATACATCAATAGAGTCATCATCATCAGAATGATGGTTTCCCAAGACTTCAAATTGATTAGGAAAATTGAGTTCATTTGAGTTATTTCCAAGGATGGTAGACTCTAAATTAGCTAAGAATGGGGGGGACATCATCTTGACACAAAGGAATTTGAAAAAGAGAATAAATATTGAAAGAATATTCACCTTTCACCTTAACGTTCCTCTACCTGTGAAATGTGATTACCATGCACCTAATCACTCTTTGGATTGGAAAACTGAAAACCATAAGAGTTTTAAAGAGAATGATCAAGCATATCAAGGGACAAGTGATCGTAAGAGAGAAAATATAGAGGATTAGATTCAATATTTATGTTATGAGTGTTAATATCATATTGAAAATTCAAGGGATTAGTCTTCACCCTAAGCTTCATGAACCATTCCAAGCTTTCCTCCATTGGATCTAGATAATGGAAAGTGGAAGAAGGTTGAATGAACAGATCAACAATTTGGTTTCCACATTTCCCAACTTCAACATCATCACAAGGAGGAACCAAAATTGGTACTCGAAAAGGAGTAGGACAAGGAACAAAAGGAACAATAGGTTCCTCCTTTCAAATTAGATTTGTCTCATGGTTTTCAAAAGTTGGGAGAGAAACATTATTTGGGAATTCAGATTTATAATAATCCAAAGAGATATGAACCAAATGCTAAAACGTTTCTTTAAATAAATCCCAATCCTCATCTTCTTAAGGAAATTCATAATATGGGTGAATAAATCTATTATAAAAATCCTCTATTGATTCACCATGCTTCATTCTAAGTTGATTAACTCTTTTATAAACATCTCGATAATCATACCTATCAAAGGCTTAATGAATATCCTTGAGGAATCATTCAAACTAATGAATGGAAGCGAGTACTAGGAAATGACACCATCAGTTAACTTGACCTTCAAGAGCGAGGAATAAAATCACACAAGCAAGGTATTCACAATTGATTTCAAAAGATCCACAAAACTTAAAAAATAGAAAGATATGCTCTGTTATGGATGTATCACACTCACCATAAAAATTTAAGTGAGACAAGTTATAAAGAGGTTCAGGATTAAAATTTTACCATTGGATATATTGTAAAAACCCCCTCGGAGTATGATTTGGGGATGAGTCATTTAAGATAATGGGTTCAAAACAAAATCAATGGGCACAACTTGTCATTTTCCCCTCCTAGTGCCAAAATGTTGATGGTGTTGGATGCAAAAAATATACAGGGGTTTTCCCCAATGTGAAGTCCCAATTAGACCTCACACCATTTGGAGTAGGACCCCCATCCCAAGTATCGACTCAACCACTATAAATCTAAGGTTTTCCTTGGTTTCAATGGATATCATAAGATATTATACACATAACCTTTGAATAGACAAGTAAGTTGACATTGTGAAACACCAATTGCAATGTTTAAAAGGAGGAATTCACGAGAGGGGATACAAGACTAGGTCTCTAAAAGGAAAGTATTAGTACTATCCTAAGAGAGGCATACGAGATCGAGAAAAGAATTGTTAGTTATCTAGTGAAATATTTCACATCAAAAAAATAATCATTTTAGAAAATACAACACACATTCAAAAATATAAGCACCAAATACAATGAAGTACTTCAATTTATTTAGTACATATGAACATAATGGATACTACAAACATATAAATAATAGCCTTACAATATTCATGATACAAGCATGAAAATATGTTGGCTCAATGAGCTTCAATCATTAAGTGAATGATCCAAGTACATAGTTACAATGGTGAGCCACTAGCTCTGGCAGTGGAACACTAAGTCACTTATTGCTTCTCCCAAGAATAGTCTTCTCTCCTATGCCAAGTTAGAGAAGAAAAGGCTAGCTCTCCAAATCCTAAGCCTCCAAAATCCTTTTAAGTTATGAGGTTTCTTTTATAACAAGAGAAATGACCTTTCATATCCTCTATGACTCTTGGACTCCTAAATGGCCTTTGAACTTCTACTGACTCTTTGGTCTACATGTGGCTTTTCATATTCCACATGTGACTCATGGATTTCCACATATTCACTTTTTTTCATTTTCCTTTTGATAATAGATAATTACATTCCACATCAAGTGGCAAGACACCATGACAGATATGACGTTGTGATGACACTTGTACAAGCCATAACTTGGAATTGATGACATGGAACTTTATGATGATGTGGAAATGCCAAGTTGCTCCCTTTGATACTTTTCATTTAATATTCAGGGCAGATATGCATTATTATTCATCTTCGCCCTTTAAAGGGTCTTAGATCAATATTAGAATATTTTGAGTCATCGAGAAGTTTCTTCATTATATCATGGTCCAGGATCTCTTCATGTCTTCATGATGGTTCTTCTTTGTGCTTCTTATCTACAAGTGGTTCTTTGCTTCTTCTCCTTAGCATCTTTATTTAGCATCACATTTTCATGCTTGAGATGGTACACCTCCCAATACAGATCACTCATGATAAGGCAAGACCAATCCTAAAATCATCTATTCTATCCCTACTTTTCTCATAGAAGAAGTTACTAGTGATGGGTATGTGTGAGGACTAAAATAGGAAGGCTTGTTGGGGATAACACAGTTGAGGTCAACAGTGGCCGAGGAAGGCACCACTGCTCACTATAACTATGCCATGCACTATGAGAAGGGGATATTCAAGGTCAAACGTAGTGGGAAAGTGAAAGAGATAATGTGATGAGCTTATTGATTGAAACTACTTAGTGAACAAGGTTGAAGGGACAAGGAGAAAATGATAGTGCATTTGTGCTTCACAGTGATTGTGGGGAGGTCGCACTATGGACTAGAACTGTGACATGTGTTGGGGAAGCATGGTGGGACTTAGTGAATGCATAGTGAGGGATTCCAATGGACAAGGGTTGATGGCTTGCTAAATAAAACTACGACATGTGTTGTGACTGAGAGACATAGTTTAGGAAGAGTGTGGTTTTATTCAGTAGTGATATAGGAGAATTTTCATTGTCCACTATAACTGCAACATGCAACAGGAAGGAAATCATAACGAGTCATGATGTAGTGAGGGGTTCTAGCTAGCAGAGGATGAAGGACTAGGAACTGTAACTACGAAATGGGCAGTGCTTGAGAGGCAGGTTCTTATGCCAATGTAGTTTTCTTTTGCAATGGATGGTTGTCCACTAGAAATGTGACTTGTGCTCAAGAAGGGTCACTAGAAGAGGAAGTTGTGTAATTGGCTGAGGAAACTAGAAAAATTCTAGTCACTTTTCCCAGGGATTTTTCACTACATTGTGAAGGGAGGAGGACCTCTACATGGCGCAATTTTATTTTGCAAGGGGATAGAAGGGGTCATTTCTTTTAGGAAGAAGTTCTCTTTCTACTATGCAAGGAAGAGGTGATCAAAACTCAATGTAGTGAGTCAGTACAAACAAAAAGGGTTAGGTGACTATGCTTTGAAGGTTCTCAATGTGCAATGATAGGGACTGACCTTGGGGAAGAATAATTGTGCAAGTATGGGGGAGAGAGAGATATCATTAATGATGCTCATCAGTAGGTTGTGCTCATCACTTGGTGAAGGATTGAAACTTTTATAACTTGCACTGTGCAGGAGGACTAGGAAGAGAGCAAGAATAGCTAAGTGTGAGACCAGTAGAGTAATAGAGGGAAAATAATCTGAACAAGAATCAAACAAAAATCACAGACATTAATTACATCGATAAAATCCAGGGGAAAACATAAGACTCATGATCAACAATCACACCTTTAAACAACAACAAATCAACACTTATTTCTAATTGTGATAGTTGAAGAAGCATATTGCAACACTTATAAAAAGTGAAAATGACTCTTGCAAAAGCTAAATAAATTGAATGCGACACATGTCAAAGCCAAGATAGCATGAAAATTCAAATTGTTAAAGTGAACGTAATAAAAAATAACAGTTACGAAAGTGAAGGTACACAAAAGCGATAGTTAAGAAAAAACGTTGAAATATAAGCATAATTGCAACCAAAGTGAGAGGGACTGTCGGATGGTGTGACGCATTGACTATTGGCATGGGTTGAACATTTTTCATGCACCATTCTTATGGATTGTGAAGTCACTATCAATTACTGACCACGTAAGAGTTGTAAATGAGCATTGTGCATGCTATATTTCAAGAGACTGCACAAGAGTTACTCTAAGGAATTACACAATGCTTGCTTAAGTTTCCAGAAGAAAGTTGCGCTTGTGAATTAATCAAAGGATGAGATTGTGTGAGAAAGTGTCATTTAAACTTAGAACCTGAGAATAATACTTAAATACTTTGCAAAATATCTACCGATCACAAGATCCTCAGTAGGCTCCAAAATTCAAGTGTACGAAAAATTTTGGAGGGTGTTCATCGCAGTGTCAACACCTTCCTTAGATGAATTGAACTTGGATGGAGGTTTAATGAGATTATTTTCCTTCATTTTTATATAGTTCTTGGTGGGCTTCCCTTCGCCACCAAGGGTCATAACATTACTCCAAGTCGGCTTTAACAAATTGTTAAAACTCCATAAAAACATTCCCACAAAACCTATGTGGGTCAAACTTCTCACAAAACCAACACCTAGGGTTGTGGAGTTCCTCCTAAGCTACACAACTAAACACTCCCTCTTAGTGAGGTAGGTACTTCCACCCCTCAGAATTATCTCATCATCGTCGGTGACACTAACCCAATCTCTAGCATTCACCATTGCAACATACCTTACAGAATGAACCACACTATCTCCGTAGTGTCTTTGCCTCATCTCTTCAGAACCTAAAGATTCAAACTTCCATATTGAATCTACCTTTGAAGCTAGAGTTCCTCTAATTATACATAACCTCCATTGTCTCACACTACTATTGAAATTGTGTCCTAGAAGCTCATTCTGAGTTGTGGTCGAACACTGGGCCACATCAACACTACAACTGAACTCAACAAGCGATCTCATCCTCATGGATCAAATACCACATGTGCACATGACTCCACTGTCTAGTCTAAAACTTCAAAACCTAATGAAGAAACTAGTCAAAAAACATCTCATCCATCACACAAAGGCAACTCGACGATGCCAAAAATCCCCACGAGTAGTCCCAACAATCCATGACAAGTCATCATAATTCTAGGATCTGCAACCTACCACACAACAAAATATTTTTCACCAAGTTCACCACCAATCCACCAAAACTCCTAACCCATATCGCAACCTAGCTAGTTGAGAGCACATATTCATGCCCTTATCTGAAGCTTCTTCTTCATGATCTAGACAATGTCTCAACTACCTCTGAGCTACTTCACTCCACAGACTTTGATCCCCTATCCCTTCAAAGTAGCTATGATACCATGTTGATTTTTCCATGACACTTGAAATACAAGTCTATGTCTAAGATCAAAATCATAAACACATTGAAATACCACAACACTACTACTTTGCATAATGGAAAGCATATATTAGTGAATCAATCACGTGCACATGATAATTTTTAACTTTTAACCAACAACTTGCTATACTATAAACTTTAATACAAAAATATTAGGGCTCTCATATTAGGGATCATGGCCCTTACATACAACCTCGATACAAGCACACAATTAGGCCTTTGTGTCAACAACTATGACAACCAATATTTCCTTGAAAAAAGTACACTTGACCTACTTTCTAATGGAGTTCATCCTTGTTCCTTTTTGTCTACATACCTTGAACACATCTGGTGAGTAATTTTCCTCCCTATATGTTGATCACACAACTTTCGTAACTTTAGTACACTTTGATTTCTAGCCACTCAATCTACCACTGTCAACCCTCCTCGATGCTCCAAGATTGATTAAACTTTGGCCCACTGATCTTACCACCAACAATACTCTTACTCCACCAAGGTGTCTGCTCATAGGGTCTTCTACAAACTTCCCACTAGAAATGATATGACTAATCCATCATAAATGCACTTAGGGACTTCAAATATACTTCCTTGTCAACCATATGTCTCCTTACATCAATTGATCTAGGGCTCACATAATTATGCCTCCTAACAGCCCATTGACTCCTCAAATGATCATCGTACATGAGTTTTTCTACGTTTTTTATTTTTCAGCATCCTAGATGCTCCAATATGTCACTCCTAGGGAACAACAAACCTTCCCTCACATGACCCATGTATTGACTGATCTAGGGCTTAAAAAATATACCTCTTATCACTAAATTTTTCCCATTTCCAACTCTCTAAACTTGGGCATAATAACTAGCCCACTTGACTGCTCGTTGGCTCCTCGAAAAGTCAACATTTAGGAGATACAATCCTTCCCTCACATAGTCCAAAATCTGATTGACCTTAGGGCAAAGCTACATAGCCCTAACTCTTGTATTTTTCTCCTCAAATTACGCAGATCTAAGACTTCACAACTGTTGTTCAAACCTTTGTTTTCCTTCACCATGTAAACCCTTCTCACTATCCCTTCTTCTCAATGTTTTTCCCATAACAGAGAATATATTAGCCTCTCTACTTAGGGTCTTGATCCTCTTTCCCATGCAAAAAAATAGGTCTCATATAACCAAGGATCTAGGAAGACTTAGGGTGGTTCTCATAAGTGGAAGAAATCATAACTAGGGCATATTAAACCGTTCTTAATAGCCCTTATTGAAAACCCTCCTTCTCCTAGAAATCATCACATAAAATACAAGCTTGCTCACCTCTCCAAGACATCCACACCAACAACCTTGAAGACTCAGTTGTGAGCATAAAATATTTAATTTCTCAACCCTCTATTAGGGTTCCTGCAATAATTCAAGCATCACCTAGTTTAGCCCCCATGGACCTCCCAAAAAGAAACATAAGACTCCTCTTACCATCCCTTCACCTCTATGTTGTTACACAAAGAAATTTGACCCTTTATCACTGCTCTCACTAGGTCATATGACCAAATTCAAACACACTTTTATAGGCTTACCCTTCTTCAAATTGTAGACAAAAACTTCAGATTTACCATAGATAAATATCTTCCTACACATCCATACAAACACCCTTGTAAACTTGGCCGAAAACTACTTCAAACTCAGCTAGATCAAACATAGAGGAATATACCTTGAATTACTCATTCCTCACACTCCATCTTAGATCCTTTAATCTAAGATAATGTTCTTGGTGGGATTCCCTTGGCCATCAAGGGTCATCACATGAAACTCCATAAAACATGAGACATAATTTTTTTTCATTCAACCAATGCTACCTCATTGATGTCTTTGCCGCCCCTAAGCTCCACCGCCCACATACCCTCAATGATCAAACCATCAAAAAATCCACTTGGTTTTGCACCCACAAATTTGGGTGCAAAATCCACTGCTTGGGTACACTTTCCCACAAAGCCCATGTGGGTCAAACTTCTCACAAAGCCAACACCTAGGGTTGGGGAGTACCTCCCATGCTACAAAAATCAACATATTTGCCATATTAATTTAATATGGTAGGTGTTTTTAGTATTTTGTTTCCAATTTGTAAATATATGAATGTAAATTATCCACTAAATATTTTTAAAGGGGAAATTTATTATTTGGTAATTTTTTTGTCTAAGTATTGGGTATAATATGGCAAGTTTGGAGTAATGTTTGAAACTTTTGTAGGTTAAAAAAACAATATCTATAATATTAAAATGTTTAAAATCCAATTTACTAGGTAGGTCTTGTTGTGGATAAATGAAAACCATACAGGAAAAAAATTTACGGATGGTTAAGTATTGGGTGGCTAAGTATTGGGTCTGTGATTTTGGCACAATAATGTTTGAAGGTTTAGTACGTTTAAAAAGAATGTTTTTATATCTATGTTTTTTTGTTTTTTTAAATATAGCTTGTTTGAGCCAGGCCTTTGATTTAAGGGCGGAGAAATGAAAACAAGGGGAGGATGAGGAAATGAAAACACTGAGAGGGATCATAGAGTTACCATAATGAGTAGATGTGAAAACTTTATTAATTTAAGACAAAAAGTAATTATATACCAAAATATCAAAATCGTTTTTCATTAAGTTTTTCCTTTTTATAAAAAAATGATAGGTTTAGATTTAAAAAGTTCAAACTTTAAAAATGATAATGTTTTAGTTGGATCATGACTAAATTCAAAAGGTATGGATTTGAAAATTCTGAATATTAGTTTTTAAAATGAAATTTTTTTGGACTAGACCATGTAGTGAGTCTAGTGAAATATTTTCATTATAAATTTGTAGTGATAATGAGATTGATTATGAAGATATCTATTGGAGTATTTCAGTATAAATTTGGTAGGAGAATTTTATTATGTTGAATTTCAATAATAAATTTCAAATTCAATACAAAGCTTACTTCTATAAAAATGACTGACAAATGTTCATAAGCATGAAAATGCTCACCTTATAATATTCACATTACCAAGGTTTTAAAAATCATAAAATTAACTATATATTTTTATTTTAAACAGCCTAGATCCATCTTAAATTCTAATCAAATCTCTCAAGGTACAAACCTTTCCTCGAGTTTTGCACTCAAAAAACTAGTTTTCACCTTATAGATTTGATCCCTTTAGGGGCTTGTTACATCCATAGTTAAGATGGATCTAAGATGGATTGGGGTAAAATAATATGAAATGTAGGAAGATGAATTAGCTTTCAAAATATATATTTTTTATTCGTGAAATTTGTGTATGATTGTGAATTTTGAGTTTTCTTGATATGTTATTTTTCATATAAAATGTAATGCATATGTTTTTTTATTACAAGTGTTGATATATAGGTACAAAAAGATGGCGAAAGGATTGAAAAATGATTTTATAGAGACTCTGAAAGGTGGAAAATAAAATGCAAAGGGAAAATGTCATCAACAAGAGCTTAGAATGGCCTTCATGAGTGAAAAAGTATTTTTGGGAATACCTATCTCCTTAATGTGAATTTGGTGATAGTTAGAATGGAGATCAAATTTGGTGAAAATTTGAGTGCCTTTGAGCTCATTAAAGAGACCATTAATAACATGAATGGGAAACTCATTGCTGGATGTTATTTTGTTGAAAGCTCAATATTCAAGACACATGTACCAAGTTCTTTCCTTTTTGAGAACCATGACCATTGGTTACAAATAAAATGTAACTAGAAACTTCTTAACTATATTTTCAATTTATTTTTTTGGGTAAATGTGTGGTGATAAGGTTTTACATTGTGTGTGAGGCTACATAGTACGAGAATAATATAATGATTAACCACACCTCAATAGGGTGAAAGGTCTAGGGCGATTTAAAATATTGATTGATCTGGATTGAGGATAACTACATGCAAGGGTGGATGGATTGATAAGGTGTCTCAAAGGCATGAATGAAAATGAATTGGGTGATAATTTATCGATGTATTTAAAATAATAAAAAAATCATACATTGTGAGCTAATGATCTCTTGAAAGCTAGTTGTGATTCCTAGGAAATTTTCATAGTTCCCTCCCTATTAGAAACTAATGTATAAATAATGGAAATCAATATTTTATGGGACCTTATGTATGTAATGTTTATGTAACATTTAAACACCCAAAAAAATATCATAACCACCCATTTTAATAAGGAAATTTTGTTTTTCGAGGAATAATAAACCATTTGAAGCTATAGATTTTCACTATAACCCCATATCTCAACAAACCTCCATTAGAAATCATGATGTAGTCATTATTCATAACATTGATATAATAGTGTGTTTCTTGGGCTAACATTTATTGAATGAAGGTATGGGTGCTATCACTATCAATTAAGATAAATCATTTTCAATTTTTGAAGTAGCTAAGTAATTTTAGGGTTTGTTGAGTTGAAATACTAGTAGTCAAGGCATACAAGGAGATATATGACTATAAATGTTGCTAATAAAATGGATGAATGCATTTAATAGGTGTAGGTAAATTCTCGTAAGGTATAGCTTCAAGTTCATCATCCAAAATGTCCCTTGAAATGGATATAAAGAGTTTTTATGATTGTAGTAGAGACCCTTAAATTAATACTACAATTTTAGTATGAGTTAACTTCTTGATCTTGATGTGTGGATGATTCCTTAGTGGTATCACTTAGTAGTAAGTCTCAAAAAATTTCTTTCCTAATATTTAATCATATAGCCCACATGCTATGACCAAAACTCTATTCAAATGGCACTAGTCCTTCTTGTTTGTCAATGGTAAAATTTCTCATTTACTCTCAAAGTTTCAAGATCCTAATACTTTGAAGCCAGATTGATTGAATTCCAGTTAATATAAAAAGTTACATTTGTTGGAATCATTAACTAAGAAATCATCATCAATAGGATTTTTTCGGTAAGTGCTTGATGGAATTAGTGAAAAGGAGTTGAGTGGTAGAGTGCTTAGCTGTGGGGAAATAGAGTGCCCCACGATGAGGGAATAGAGCTCTCAATGGTGAAGCGATAAAACACCTGGTGGTGGTAGCAAACTGTGATGGAAACAAGATTTCATCTGATGGATCATCTATTAATGGGGCATCCAGGTGCTTCACAACTCTTCAATGCTTCTTGGTTAAGCGGTGGTGAGAGTGATTGCAAATTGTGGAAATGTTTTTGTCCTCAGTTCCATTAGTTAATGTGATGTTATCAGATCACACCCAACAATTTGATTTCCAACGTATAATTTATTCCAATAGACCAATAGCTAATGGTCGGGACGTAGATGAGAATGGGTTTGATGGGGAAAGGTTCTTGTCTTTGTCAATACATGGAGACTTTAAAAACCTTAATATTTGACTAATTATGGCTTTGTGGGGCCTTTACCATACTGATATAACTTTGCACATGCTCCACACTTTGTCTAATTAACTTACAATTGTTGGAAGTAATGCTTCTATGTCGTGTGTGTCATGTTTATTACATGTTGTGAGTGAGTCTTTCAAGGTGTTATTCTAGGTCTGGTTGTTTCCCATGTGTATGAGTTGTTGTTGTGTCATGTCACAATTGTAGATCCACTTTCTTAGAATATAGATCTGTGGAAGTTAGTGATTTACATCCTATATATGTAATTATGATGATCAATAAAAAACCAATGTCATTTTTTATGTGCACAATCGCTTTCTCATCTCCCTCATATTTATAACATGGTATTGAAGTTGGTTTTGGATTGACTCCCTCAAGGGAAGGCCAGGAAAATGTGAGAAAGCCTTGAATTTTATTCTTGTAAATAAATAGGGTAGGAGATTGTGTTCTGTGATTAAATTATGTATATTTTCTTGTATATATGTTCACTGTATGTTTCATTGAGATTGTATGTGCTAGGTTTTATAGATCTCTATGTTGAATTAAAAGAAGATTCCAAAAATTTAAGTGCCATGAATGTTGAGCTGTGGGTGAAATCACTGTGAAGGTGCATATAGCTATTGCTCATAGTGAAAAAGTCGTTTTTGTATTGTAATATCCGCTTAATACTTGATGTCTTAATTTGTGGAAAAGTGTTTATTTGTTTTCAAATAAATATTTGTTGTCAAATTGAGGTTATTTTATTATGGAGAAGTCAATTGGGGAAAAAAGGAGCAAGTCAGAGACATGAGTTGGTATCATGTTTTTCTAATTTTTTTATTACGTATAGTGAAAGGAGATTTAAGGGATTAAATTTTTTTTTATGAAGTGTAAATTGTAAAAATAAATGTTTGAGTGGTGAAAAAGTTTTTATGGTGCTTGAAATTAAGTTATGTGGTTGAATGGTTGTTATTTATGTAAAATTATTTTGGTAAAAAAATTTTATGTAGAACCACAAAGAACATGCCAACTATTGAACATAATGATGTGACCTGTCATGCTCCAGGAGCATTAGTCATAGATAGTTATTAATAAGGTCAAGCCGGTGTGACCCGTCGTGCTCAAGGAGCGTCAGTACACATTATTTATACAAGGTCAAGTTGTAGAATTATATATTGAAGACATTTTTTTACCCAGAATTCTATCCTAGATAACTGATGAAGGCTACGGAGGGTCGTGGATTCAAAAAATGGTGGCAGCTCCATAGGATGCTTCAGTATCGAGACTGACCCATTGCGCTCTGGGAGGTTGAGAAGCGTCAATTCTGCAAAGCACGTCAACTATGGTCTAAAGCAGTTATGTCTTAAATGGATCAAGTGGGAAGCTCAAAAGTGTGGTGAAGAAAAGAGCAAGTGAGATTTAATAATGGTTATAAGCGCTAGTGATGACCATATCAAAAAAATCTGACAAAGATTTATTTATTCTTGTAATGTGTGTTTTCTATATTTTCTGCATGCAAGTATTAAGGGAGGGCATTGGAAGTAATGCTTCCATGTCATGTGTGTCATTTTTATTATAGGTTTTGAGTGAGTATTTCGATGTGTTATTATAAATGTGGTTGTTACCCATGTGTATGATTTTTTGTCGTGTCCTATCACAATAGTAGATCCACTTTCTTAGGATCTAGATTTATGGAAGTTAGTGATTTACATCCTATATATGTAACTGTGATGATCAATAAAAAAAAGTGGGATTTTTTGTGTGCACAATCGCTTTCTCACCTCTCTCATATTTATAACAACAACGAATTCAATTTCATACATGCACACAATCAATAACACACATGTTGAGAATTAAATAATGAATACTGGTTTTTAAGTGAAAGGGAAGATAATAATTTACAATCATTGCACAAATATATATCTCTCTCTCTCTGGTCACATTAGATAACTCTTTTAATAGAGTTCCCATGCAATTTAACAACCTAAATCTATTTTCTATATCAAATAACAAAATCCCATATTTAATTAGATTATCCCTTTAACATAGAAACCAAATGACACCCAAATACCTTCCTAACAAGTTAAATTCAATCCAGACTATAGTTAGGAAAAATATTACAAATTTAAATAACTTAGGGAACCCAAATTCCCTTGGTAAATAAATTAGGGAACCAAATCCCTTAGTAAATGGGGTTTTGATCTAATGAGGTAAAAGGTGAATTTGACTTGTAGATGCTCTTGCATCAGGAGACAACAAGGAGAGGGATTATAAGACACAGGGACATAATTTTTATCATCACATTGTAGAAAATACATTTACATTGGTGTCCCACAATTTCAAGACAAGATAACTTATGGATACTGAGGGGTGGAGAGGAAATAGAGGGATTTTTGGGAAGGGGATAGGGAATAAATTATGGTTTTTTGATTCAAGGATTCACCACCTTTAGGATTCCCTATCTCTTTAAGATGATTCCAACTAGGTAGTATGAAGGGACATTAAGACTTTGGCACATATCTCTTCCTTCATACCACTAATAAATCATTCCTGAAGAAGGCACGTAGCATGTCTTCAGTTTAGATGGAAAGTTGATCAAAAGCTAAGATGAACTTGTGGAATATATTATATTATTTAACCTTGGTCATGTGGCCCAAATAATGAATGTATATTTCAAAGCATTCAAAAAGGTTAGAGAAAATTTGTGTCTAAGAAATATTTTTCTAGTGGGAGTTCTTATGTTATTTCCACCGCTGCTAGCATTAAGGATTTAAATATAAGACATGTGAACATGAAGTTTCAATCGGCCATAAATGATTCCATGCAAATAAAAATACGGTTCCATCTAAGTGACCTAGCTTGTGGGGTTGGACACATCAAATTTATTAAGATTCACTTTAGGGAGTTAATTTTAGTGCTAAGTTATAGGGTAACAAACAAATGGGCGAGAGTGAGGACCCATGGCATTATATGATTCAACTCCCTCTGATTGAGATAACTTGTATGGGATTAATAAACATTGAATTGATTGTATATTATTATGTGTTGTTATAGCTAGTATAGGAATGAGTCTAGTTTAGTGAGGTTTTCATTGATGAAAGAAAAGTCTTTCTTAATAGAGGATTTGGTGTGGTCTATTTTGTGTTGCAAATTATCACACAAATTTTCCAAGAAGAATAATTTTTTGTTTAGCTCATTGTTTCTAGTGGCTATGGAGATTATTAGTATTACATTCTAAGTTTTTTGAGATAATTTCCTTGGAATGGGGCAAGCAGGTCCACCAAAAAGGCTTACTAGAGAGTGGTACCCAAATTATCAACACAAAAAAAGGATTTTGTTGAAATGGCCCCAAATAATAGTGTGGTTAGGACACATATTCTTTTTTAATCCTAGAGTTATATTCTCACATGAATGATATTATGTTAACAAAATGTTCATGTTCTCAATACCATGGGTTATGTAGGAATTTCATGGATTAGTAGTAAGGAGTTGGGTTCAAGGGTCCTAAAGGTAAGGGAGTGCCAAGAACTAAATCTATCTAATATATGTGAAAAAGATCCAATAGTAGTACTCAACTCAATTTCTTAGGGTAGAAACTAAGGATGCCCCACCATATCCTTAGTCATAATACCTAATTACTTAGGTAATAGATAGTAATTTTCTCAAGTGTCATTCTCTATGCCATTACAATAGGGAAAAAATGATGGGTTGATATAAAGTTATTTTTAAGTAACCTATGGGACTCCCAATTTGCCCTAGGGTATATGTGGAAGTGAAATTCCATATACAAGTGTTGTCTAATGTAGTATTATTTGAAGCGGTCCCACCATGGGTTATAATTGTGTCCAACAAGGTGAAATCTCTTGTATTTATTGCATGTATGCTTCCCCTACAACAAATTTACTAGTTAAATGAACATCATTCTATTATTTATATATGTCAAAAAACATCTCTAGATTGAAAAAAATGCTCTAAAATATGTTCTAATACCATTTATAATGTTCTTTATTAGTAACCTCAAAGATGCAATGCAAAAGCAATAAATTTTATCTAAATTTAATATAAAAATAATAAATTACAACCACAATCACTCAAAAAAAAAAAAAATTACCACAAATTATTATACTTTATTGATAAAATCATTATTCACTTACCTCTTTAAAAAGAAGCCTCCAATTAAACATAACCTCAATTATATATAACTTCACAAAACATCTCATTACATTGTTTTTACATCTTTCATAATACTATCTCTCTCCTAATAATATCTACTAAGAATATTGTAATGAAGAAAATTTTGAACATGAAATTCTTTTTAATAAACCTTCTTACACTTCTTACTTTATACCTCACAACTAACAACTACGCTTCCTTTATCAATTAAGTTCGAAAAAAAAAAAAAAAAAATTACCTCTAAAACTCTCTTAAACTACCTCTAAGATATATCTAAATGTATGAATTACGTTTGTGTTGAAGACATTATATATTGAAGACGCATACATTGAAATCTTGAATTTAGAGTTAGGCACTGAGAGCTTTTGAACTCTGGTTTCTTTATTCTTGATTTTATATTTGACGTGTTAAAATAGAGTTTCTTAAAAGAGTTTATTTTGTGGTTGGTTTGTTTCGTAGAGAACAATAAAGACATCCTTCATTCACCATTAAACTCAATAAACTCTTTTTTCTTTTTTTTTTAAATAACTTATATATATATTTTAAATCTTAATGTTTATTTATATTTAAGTTTATTAAAAGAAATTTAAATTTAAACCCATTTTTATTTTTTGCTGAAACATTTATGTGACTTTTATAGACAGAAATATTGTATCAATTTATATATAAATATATAAAATAAAAATAAATTATATATATTAATTAAATATTAAAATAATAATAATAATTAATTAATTAAAAATTAAAATAATTAAAAAATATTATTTTCAAAAAAAAATTAATATTGATTAATATATTTATTAAAATTTTATTGACTTTTATCTTTCAAATTTAAATAAGTTAAAAGTTTCGTTTTATAAAATTAAATTTGAACTAAAAAGTGGTATAAAGGAAGTTTAGGCATTATAATTTTTATTTATTGTAAATATGTTTCTCACTACTTTCGTTTTTGTTTTTTAAGTTATTTAAAATTTAAAATTAATTATAATTTATTTTTTGAAAAACTATGATCATATTAAAATAATATGTTATTTTTTATTTTGTAACATTGCAATATGATGTTTTTTATAATTATATTTTTAATTATATTTTTAATGACAATATGATTTGGATGTCTACTATAAATAATGTAATAGAAAATTTACTTGAACAAATGGAGAAGCATAGTTTTTTTTATTGCAAGAGGACAAAAGCCTACATTTTCTATGGTTGAGTGATAGCCTTTTCCTTAGAATATTCATCTCAAACATTTTATCCATTAGATCAAATTTATGGAGAATTGCTTATTATTGTTGACTCCTTTTCTCCACAACCTAAGCTATGAAATATTTGTTTCATAAATAAAGCTCAATAAGCTTGAAATTTTTTCTATCTTTGGAGTGAGATAACCTCATGTCTAGAACCATGCCCTTGGCGTCTTTGTCAACCTATTTGTTGGGCAATTTCCTCTATTTTTATTGGACTAAGTTCTTAATGTGGACAATCTCTTCCTTCACAACAATAGGAAAGTGAGATTGATAATTGGATGCCACCTTCATGGCATCATCCTAGGTGTATGTATTAATATGGGGGAGCTTCTAGAGTAGATTTTCCATCCCCTATTTGAGCTAACATTTGCTAGATTCTTGTTGAAGTTCACTGCTAGATTTCAACAGCATATGCTAATGATGAAAGATAGGAGTTATGTAGGGCATGATGCAACGAAGAAAAATAGAAGACACAAAGAATGATGCTTAGGTAAAAAAATTAGGATTACAACCACCCATCAAAAGAGAAAAGTCAGAGAGGGACCCTCAAATTGACTCACATATATTTGCTTGTTTGGGGCTAGAATTTCATATCCAGCCTTGATAGTGAGTTGAACCATAGGACGGAACACTCAAAACTACTTAAACTAACAAAAAAAACTTGAAATCAAACTAGAAGGACCAAACCTAGGAGTAAGACTAGAGTTGTGGAGCCCAACTTGCATTCCTACATTTCCTACTTCATGAATGAATCATTTGAACCTCCATATTTGTAGTAGGTATGCTCAGGGATGAAATTTGATAGGAAAATTTCCCTTCACGGGGTGATTTTCCCGTTAAATATAGTTAAAAAATTTGCAAAATCGTTAAGATCCTTTGTTGAAACTGTGAAGACGGGTGGAGGAGATCTGAAAACCATCAAATTTGATGGGCGAGTCTATTTTGAAATTCCAACCTTGGGTATGATGTCATGCATGATGTGATTAATTACCAAATTGTATTATTTGTTATTGATCAAGAGATGGGGCTTTGAAATGAAAGCTTCCATATTGACCGCCATCAAAATCCATGTTGAGTGCATAATAAAACTCATGTGAGCATGCCTCTCTATGTCATGTGTGGATTCTATTATCTCGTTATTCATGCACCTCATTCAAGAATCTAATATTTGTTTTTTACTACTTATATTACAAAATATTCTTTAATTATATCATAATAATATGAATAATTTAGATATATTTATATGGGCTTAAGTGAGCTAAAGATTGAGGATATGCATTTCTTCTTTTAAAAAAATCTAATATATATATTTTTAAATTATAATTATAATAATTTTAAAAATTTATCATATATAGATATAATATTAAAAAAATTAACATTATAATATTTTATTAGAATAATAAAATAAATAACAAATTCTCTGATGATGATCCACTGAGACCAATCTTTGGTCTATCGGACCTAAAGAAAAGAGTTATTTAATTTGATTTAAGATTTTACTCCTATGCTCAAAGAGCTTGGAGAGAAGCCTCCAGAGCTCACTATAATTTTGATATCATAAAAGGCTTTTAGTAGAAATTCTTTCGGTAAAAATCACATGTAAAAGAACGTGGTCGACGCGTTTCGAACCAGCCAGTGTGGTTCATCATCAGGACTATGAGAGATCAGATCCAGACATTAAGTATAAATAGATGTAGAAATGGCTCAACTAGCCGTTAGGGTAACGGCTAGTTTGACTAAGAAAAAGTAAATATTCCATTATTTATTTATTTAATTGATTAATTAATTTCTATTTCTTTATTTATTATTATTATTTTAATAAATTTTTACAACCTTTAATATATTTAAACATCTAATTGACCAATTCAATAATATAATGGTAAATAATTTAACCAATCTTGGTGCATATATGTAAAATTTTTTTTTTTATATAATAATCAATTATTATTAATAATTAATAAATACATTTAATTCTTATCCATGTAATTTAACAACGTATCAATTCAATAGTCAAACAAAGAGTCAAACCAAATATAGAGAACAATAAATAAATAAATAAATAAATAAAAATACAAAATAAAATAAAATAAAATATAAATATAAATAAATATAAATAAATAAATAATAAATAATAAATCATAAATGAAATAAATAAATAAATAAATAAATAAAAACAAAAATAAAATACAAATTAATAAAAATAGAATATTTTTTTTTTTTTTTTTTTTTTTTTTTTATTATTATTATTATTATTATTATTATTATTATTTTAAATAAATAAAGTATAAAAATTAATAAATAAAAATTAATTAATTAACTAAATAAATATAAATATAAACATAAATAAATAAGTTAAAATTTTTTAATAAAAAAAAAAAAAAAAAAAAATAAAGTATAAATAAATAAATAAATAAAATTAATTAACATTAAAAATAAATAAAAATAAAAATAAATAAATAAAATAAATACATAAATAAATAAACCAAGAATATAAAAGCGAGGATTCCGGCCTGGCTAATGTTCCAACCGTCATATCTATTGAGATTAATGGGCCTTTTCTCAATTTCAATGGCCTCTCTCAACTTACGATGATGGAAATGGTCGATTCTAGCAATGACCTTAGCATCTACTATGCAAACATGATGGTTAGTCTTTTCTGCATGCTCAGCTAAGGCGGACGAGCGAGATCTCCTGTGCTTGATATCAGCAGCATGCTCACAGATCCTTTGATTAATAGATCGACCAGTCTCACCAATGTAAGGAGCCCCACAGGAACAAGGAATGATGTAGACACCTCTTCCATCTCTGGGTTCAATCGGATCTTTAACCAATTTTAGAGAACTACGAATAGTATTAAGGGGCTTGAAATAAGAGGATACCTTATGCTTTTTAAGGATCTTAGCAATATTATCAGTGGTACCCTGGATGAACGGAAGGCTGACACTATCACACCATTCACTAGGCTCTTTTTTATTTTTATTATTAATAGAAGGACCTTTTTCCGCTTTAAGGAAAGCCTTGAGGCCCTACGACATACTATAACCATTATTACAAAATACATTCAACAAATGGTTCTTTTCCCCCTCAAGGTGAAACTCATCAGAGATTCTCAGCGCCCTAGTGGCTAAGGTACTAAGGACGCCTAATCTCTGAGCAGGGAAATGGTGGGAGCTAGCATGAAGATATTGCTCAGTATGAGTTTTCTTACGAAAAACTTGATGGGAGAAAGAACCATCATCATTTCTAGAGATAAGGACATCGAGGAATTCGAGAAAGGAAGGCTACCACACACCTCATGTTCCATGGTGAATTTTATGGAACTCGATTGGCTATTAAGATGAAGGAAAAAGTGATCTAACTTATCTTTACCATGAGGACAGACAACACAAGTATCATCAACAAATCTTTTCCATAACTTTGGCTGGAAAAGAGCTGAGGAAAGAGCCCTAGATTGAAAGTCCTCCATAAACAGATTCACAACAATCGGGGAAAGGGGAGAACCCATGGCAACACCACATGTTTGCTCATAGAATTCACCTTCAAAACTAAAGAAAGTGGAGGTTAAACAAAGTTTTACTAAATAGGCTGTGTCAGGATCAGTAATGCGATTAATAACGTCAATAGCCTCATTGATGGGGATATTGGTGTAAAGCGAAACAACATCAAAACTAACAAATCTATCATCAAAATCCAACTTAACTTCCTTCAAATCCTTAACAAAAGAGTAGGAATCTTTAACAAAGGATTTTGTACGACCTACGAGGGGCTTAAGTTTAAGGGCTAAAAACTTTGCGAGAAGGTAAGTCGGATCCCCAATTGTATTAACAATAGGTCTGAGGGGAGCACCATCCTTATGGATTTTTGGAAGACCATAGATTCTTGGAGTAAGGGGGTTGCTTTCAATCAACTTCTTACTTAAGGAGCTCACCATGCTGTTTGATTGAATAGCATCAGCCACTGCCTTTGAGACCTTTTTAAGGGATTTTTGACAAGTTTCTTGTAGCTCCCACTATTCTCCAAATGATCTAACATTTTCTTCCTATAATCCTCCTTATTAAGGATGACAGCTGCACCACCTTTGTCAGCTTTAAGAACAACAATATCCTTATTACTATTTAAAGATTTTAAAGCCTCAAATTCGAGCTTACTTAGGTTACTCTTGGCGGGTTTGGCTTTCCTTAAGATCATCGCACAGTCCTGTCTAATGATGTCCTTGGAGGAATCCAGTAAATCCCTAATACCAAATTCTATGTCACAAATAATATCATGAATAGGGATTTTCCTAGGGGCAAAGGCAAAATTGAAGCCTTTCTCCAAAACATTATAAACAGAAGGATCAAAAGAGAAACTAGAGAGATTGACAACTTTATTATTAGAGCCATTATCAATATTCATATTGTTATTATTAGAACGAATCGGTAGAGCGTGTTGGATTTCCCCATTCAGGACTGCGGCAATCGTTCGATGCTGTCAGATTAGATGAAATCCGTGGTATCAACGATGATTCAGCACCTTCTGCTCCGCAAGAAAATCAGTTGAGCTTCAATGACTGGGGAGGACAGTTAGTTCCGGGTGTGACCGTTGAAAACGATTCGATCCTTTCAAAGGTTTCGATTTCAGGTAGCGTTCCTCCTTTGAACTTTAATTCTGACTTAGGCATTAATCAGTGTGGGAATCGTAACAGCCACCTCTTATCTTGTGTTAATAAATCGATTTGTTATTCGAATGGTAATGAAATAGGTAATGCGTTAGGTAATGAGTTTTTAGTTAATAAAACTAACTTTAATAATTGTAATTTTAATAATACTAATAAAGGTTATATATTTAATGACAAAATAAACGATGATGAATGTAATAAGAAGATTGAGAGTGATCTTATTTCTTCATTTGGCTCTAATAACATTATTAATTATCATAGTGAGAATATTAATAATAGTATTATTAATGAACATAATCACATCAATAATAAGAACTGTTATATTTCTATTAAGAATAATGGTAGTAATAATTGTAATTTTAATAATAATAATAACAATTTGAATAGTATTGGTAGTTCTAATAATAACAATATGAATATCAATAATAGCTCTAATAATAAAGTTGTCAATCTCTCCAGTTTCTCTTTCGATCCCTCTGTTTATAGTCTTTTAGGGAAAGGTTTTAATTTTTCCTTTACCCCTAGGAAAATCCCTATTCATGATATTATTTGTGACATAGAATTTGGTATCAGAGATTTACCAGATTCCACCAAGGATGTCATTAGACAGGATTGTGCGATGATCTTAAGAAAAGCCAAACCCCCCAAGAGTAACTTAAGTAAGCTAGAATTTGAGGCTTTAAAATCTTTAAATAATAATAAGGATATTGTTGTTCTTAAGGCTGACAAAGGTGGTGCAGCTGTCATCCTTAATAAAGAGGATTATAGGAAGAAAATGTTAGATCATTTGGAGAATAGTGGGAGCTACAAGAAACTCGTCAAAAATCCCTTAAAAAAGGTCTCAAAGGCAGTTACTGATGCTATTAAATCAAACAGCATGGTGAGCTCCTTAAGTAAGAAGTTGATTGAAAGCAACCCCCTTACTCCAAGAATCTATGGTCTTCCAAAAATCCATAAGGATGGTGCTCCCCTCTGACCTATTGTTAATACAATTGGGAGTCCGACTTACCTTCTCGCCAAGTTTTTAGCCCTTAAGCTTAAGCCCCTCGTTGGTCGTACAGAATCTTTTGTTAAAGATTCCTACTCTTTTGTCAAGGATTTGAAGGAAGTTAAGTTGGATATTGATGATAGATTTGTTAGTTTTGATGTTGTTTCACTTTACACCAATATCCCCATCAATGAGGCTGTTGACGTTATTAATCGCATTACTGATCCTGACACAGCCCATTTAGTAAAACTTTGTTTAACCTCCACTTTCTTTAGTTTTGAAGGTGAATTCTATGAGCAAACTTGTGGTGTTGCCATGGGTTCTCCGCTTTCCCCGATTGTTGCGAATATGTTTATGGAGGACTTTGAATCTAGGGCTCTTTCCTCAGCTCTTTTCTAGCCAAAGTTATGGAAAAGGTTTGTTGATGATACTTGTGTTGTCTGGCCTCATGGTAAAGATAAGTTAGATCAATTTTTCCTTCATCTGAATAGCCAATCTAGTTCCATAAAATTCACCATGGAACATGAGGTGGATGGTAGCCTTCCTTTCCTTGATGTCCTTATCTCTAGAAATGATGATGGTTCTTTCTCCCATCAAGTTTTTCGAAAGAAAACCCATACTGACCAATATCTTCATGCTAGCTCCCACCATTTCCCTGCTCAAAAATTAGGCGTCCTTAGCACCTTAGCCACGAGGGCGCTGAGAATCTCTGATGAGTCTCACCTTGAGAGGGAAAAGACCCATCTGTTGAATGTTTTTTGTGATAATGGTTATAGTTTGTCGCAGGGCCTCAAGGCTTTCCTCAAAGCGGAGAAAGGTCCTTCTGTTAAAAATAAAAAAGAACCTAGTGAATGGTATGGCAGTGTCAGCCTTCCGTTCATCCAGGGTACCACTGATAAGATTGCTAAAATCCTTAAAAAGCATAAGGTATCCTCTTATTTCAAGCCTCTTAATACAATTCGTAGTTCTCTAAAATCGGTTAAAGATCCGATTGACCCCAGGGATGGAAAAGGTGTCTACATCATTCCCTGTTCCTGTGGGACTCCTTACATTGGTTAGACGGGTCGGTCTATTAATCAAAGGATCTGTGAGCATGCTGCTGATATCAAGCATAGAAGATCTCGCTCGTCCGCCTTAGCTGAGCATGCAGAAAAGACTAACCATCATATTTGCATAGAAGATGCTAAGGTCATTGCTAGAATCGACCATTTCCATCATCGTAAGTTGAGAGAGGCTATTGAAATTGAAAAACGACCCGTTAATCTCAATAGAGACGACAGTTGGAATATCAGCAGGTGCTGGATTCCTGCTTTATATTCTTGATTTATTTATTTATGTATTTATTTATTTATTTATTTTTATTTTTATTTATTTATTTAATTAATTAATTTTATTTATTTATTTATTTATACTTTATTTATTTATTTATTTTTATTAAAAAATTTTAACTTATTTATTTATGTTTATATTTATATTTATTTATTTAATTAATTAATTTTATTTATTTATTTTTTATACTTTATTTATTTATTTAAAATAATAATAATAATAATAATAATAATAATAAAATTTTTCTATTTTTATTTATTAATTTGTATTTATATTTTGTTTTTGTTTTTATTTATTTATTTATTTATTTATTTCATTTATGATTTATTGTTTATTATTTATTTATTTATATTTATTTATATTTATATTTTATTTTATTTTATTTTGTATTATTTATTTATTTATTTATTTATTGTTCTCTATATTTGGTTTGACTCCTTGTTTGACTATTGAATTGATACTTTGTTAAATTACATGGATAAGAATTAAATATATTTATTAATTATTAATAATAATTGATTATTATATAAAAAATTTACATATATGCACCAAGATTGGTTAAATTATTTACCATTATATTATTGAATTGGTCAATTAGATGTTTAAATATATTAAAGGTTGTAAAAATTTATTAAAATAATAATAATAAATAAAGAAATAGAAATTAATTAATGGATTAAATAAATAAATAATGGAATATTTACTTTTTCTTAGTCAAACTAGCCGTTATCCTAACGGCTAGTTGAGCCATTTCTACATCTATTTATACTTAATGTCTGGATCTCATCTCTCATAGTCCTGATGATGAACCACACTGGTTGGTTCGAAACGCGTCGACCACGTTCTTTTACATGTGATTTTTACCTAAAGAATTTCTACTAAATTATATTATGGATCACAGAAGCCTAGATTCCAAAAAATCATAAAAGGCTAAGAAGGTTAGTATTGCAACAAAGATTATGAAATTGTCGGAGCACTCTGAGAGGAAGTGATTTTCATCCTAAATATTCATATTATGTGTAAGTTGAGTCTAACCATTATCACTTTATTAATATTGTCATACTTTTTAATCACACATATTTCTACACATAGCCTTCTTCACATATTTAAATATTTAAATCTTAAATTATATATTTTATACCATACTTTATAATACAATAATAACACAACTTCAAATAAATTATAAACTTAAGAATATAATTAAAAGATTATTTAAGAAATAAAATATATGGAACGAATCACTCATAAACTCATGAAATAACCTTGCGAGTTTATCAAATTTTAAATTAAATTATATTTAAAATATTAAATTATAATAAATTTTAAAGATGTCAATTTTAATAAAATTTAATTAAGATATAATTTTAATGATACAATACGAATATCATCTACTTTATTAAAATATTTTAATTAACTTGAAAAAATTAATATAAACTTCAATTATGTTAAAAAAAAACGCTACATATTTTTATAAAAAACATTTAAATGGACAAAGCCACTCATAACCAAATTATTAAATTCGTTGCCCACTCACTCATCAACTCATGAATGCGAAGATACCTACAACCAATTGATCTCTAAAGCCTAGTGTCGGGCTCTCTGCACTCTCTAACGCTGAAGGAGGCATTTAATATACGGCTAAATCGGGGCCGTGCAGGCTTGTTCTCGGGCTCTCTGCCATTTCTGTCGGCTTTCTCTGCCATCTCTAAAGCTGAAAATGGGATTAAATATAAAGCTAATTACTAAATAGTCTCAGCTCCGTAGCATTTACAGAAAGTACCATACTCTGTAAAGCCGCTGCGGCATCACATGCACAATGCCCAATGTTATACTAACACATGCCTATTGCCGAGTCCCAACAGACCATAATGTGGAAAATTATTGATTTCTCTGGTCAAACCAAGTGACATTTTGTCCTTCTACTAACTTTATTCGATTTCCGAAACGACAATCTTCGCCTGCAAGACAGCACTGCTGCGCATGAATCTTCCCCAGCAATTCGAATTTTCTCTTCTGCTCGAAGTTTCTCTTTGCCTCTCAATATCGCAGTAATAAATGCTGGCTTTATTATGTAGATATTTTGGCAACTAGTTCTTAAAGATAATCTATTCAAAGAAGAGTTTGTCTAGAAGCTGGAAGCTTTTATTGTAAAACTCCACAGAGAAAGGGTGGAATACAAGAGCGAGATGGAAAAACAATATGTCCCATAGGCTATTTTTAGTCTCGTGGATGTTAAAAATATTTTATTTATTTATTTTTTGGAGGAAAGAAAATATGTGTTCATTCATTTTTTCTTGATGATGGAAAGAAATCATCTAAATCCAAGACTAAGGTAACAAATTTGATGATGGATTTTCATGAAACCCTACATGATGGAAAGGCAGAGGAGAAAATGCATAAATTTCATAGCAAATAATATGAGTTGTTGTCCTTTTTCAATTGATCATATAAAGTTGACTTGATTACAATGAACCCATTATGGGATATTTATCATTTTTCAACTAGCTATTTCTCAAAATAACTTCAACATGCAAACACACACTATGTTTGACTTTACCACATATAAGATTGATCTCGAACTAACAAACACACACTATGTTTCACTTTACCAAATATAAGACTTAACTTGAACTAACTCACACTTTACTCAGTTAACTCCCACTCACACTAGTTAACTCAAACTCTAAATTTGAACTCTTCTACATGCAGAAGTAATTACAATTTCCAACACTCCCCCTTAATTACGACTGTATGACTCAACATAAATCAACTACGCCTGCTATACTTATAATAGAAATTCACTCAATCATCTCTCAAACATCCCTGTTGGTCTAAGTTTCAACTAGGCTTACAATGACTCAAAACTTTGACAATTTTGCATTTTTTGTTTCTTCCAAATTATATATCCTCAAAATTGTTTCATTCTTGTTGTAGGATCCATATTTCTTTACTTGTTGTCGTTGCAATTTTTCTTTTACTTCTCTTATATTTGGTCTGATTATGTGTTCTACAACTTCCTTTTCAAATATTTTTTCACTGCCACAACTATTCATCTTCAAATGGTGTTCTTCGCTCTACTTCCTACACTTCGTATTCAAGACTTTCTTTCTACCATATTTCTTGATCGCGGAATCTTATCTCTTCTTGACTCCACTACTGAAAAATGGTTTTAACGCATTCTTCCTCATTTTTAGAAACTTCCATTTCCTTCTCTTCACTTTCATCATCAAGTACAACTACTTTTTTGCTTGTAGTCTGCACACTCAAAGTCATCATTATGCTTACATGTAAAACATTAATCATGCTCTTTTTTCTTGTTCACCACTTCATTTAATTATTTTATTCCAATTGCTTCTTTAAGACTTTGTTGTTGCTGCCACAACACCCTCCAAAATTTCACTACATTCAAATTTTGGAGCCTACTTCATGGTCACATCCTGTGTAGCCTTTGTTGCCAAGTGTCCTTTTATATTAATTGATATGTCTCAAGTATTCGCAAGTCTTATTAAGTTTCTTCGAATCAATTAAAACACCTTTATATGTGTTTCATGTTCACAACACCTTTCATGTTGTAAAATGACACTTTTGGGTTTCAGTTGCACACATTTCACTGTTTATAGTTGGGGAATGTGCAGAAAGTGGCGTTTTCATGAATATTAATTGTTGGTTAAGTTTTTCTAAGTTTTCTTGATGAGTTAGTATGTGTCGCACGTGGTTTTGTGTTTGGAACTCATCTTGGCCACCCTTTGATCAATCATCCGAACTTAGACAAATTTCGGTTTCAAATGAGCTCATCAATGCCAAGAGCGCAAGAGTGCACTCTCAAGCCTTGATGGGAGACCCTTCATTGTTCAAAACTGAGCCCTGTGCCCTCCCACAAAGTTGGTCGCACTCCAAAAGCATGAAACCCCTTCCATGCTTCGAACTGGGCTCTTAATTCACCAAGTCTTCCTTGAGCGCACTCCTTCAACTCGAAGAAGTGTGCCCTCCTTCATCGCACTGGCACATCCTAAAGACCCAAATATTAACCTTTCAACCTTCCCATACGAGTCGTGTGCCCTCCTGAATTGATTGAGCACATGGTTACACCTTGAAGTCACGAAGTCCCAGCCATCAGCCTTCAAGAGTGCACCCTTCCTAAGGCCTCCTAGGCGCATGAGAACACCCCGAAGACACAAATCCTCAACCCTCAACCTTTAGGAGTGCACCCTACATCCCCCCTCTCTCCCTTGGGCACATAATGCACTTGGGAAGCCTGAAGTATTCCCCTTCATCCTTTGGACTTGCAACATGTGCCCTACCTTAATTGCCTTCTTCTTTAGGGTGCATGAGCACATCCCTAAGCCTCGAAGCTCCTCCTCCTCCATCTTCCATCCTTTTAGAGTGCGCCCTTGCACCATGAAGTTATGTTGACCATTTTGAGCGCAACGAAAGAGCGTGAAGAAGAAAATATGCATAAAACATGGTAGAGTATGATATTTTCAAACTAATATTCGCTCTTCACGAGTGATTGCAAAAACATGTATTCTAGGAACCTTATAGCAAGAACACACACAGAAGATCAGGCAAAGAGGATGAAAAAAGGAAGCGCAATAAGAACCAAGAATACACACGAAGCTTGATGATCAAAGCACCATGAAAACTCCAAAGTTTGAAGACGCTTCGGAGGCTAGAATCACCTTCAGAAAATGATGATAAAGAAAAGACATAGTGGCATCTATGTTACCACTGAAGTTGATATATGTCATCAGTGATTGTCATGTCCCAATTATCCAAGATAGTGGTGTGTCTAGTTTCATCATATGATGATATAGAAGACAAATGTTTATTATTTTAATAATTAAAAAAGGCAAACAAGTAGAAGTTCAAGATTCATGTGTGAACTCAAGGTTCATGGAAGTCCAAAGGACATGTAATATCAAGAGTCAAATGTAATTACAAAATTCATTTATTGGGGGACTTTTGAGGTCTAAAATGGGCCTCCTAAGAAAAATGTGCAACCAAAATAAACTTTATAAGAACCAATAGGATTCAATATAATGATCTCAACCATGGGGAATGATTCGCCATTTCTGAAGTAAAAAGTAAAAATATTGAAATAATAAAATAATAAAACTATTTTTTCAACTCATATTTTCAACTTATATCCCTAAGGTTTTACTCAAATTTGGAGTGGGTGTACTCATTGGATGTAGAATTTTATTCCTCATCGAAGGAGTACTCATGTTGCATATTTTATATGGACCCTGCTACACGAAAAATTAAAAATACATTAATAAAAATTATTGCAATCACGTTTTTCATGTATTTATCATTTGTTTTGTGCATGGTCCATTGAAAGCCTTGCAACATGGGTACTCCTTGGATAAGGAATCAAATTTTGCATCCAACGAGTATTCCAACTCGAAATTTGAGTAAACCCATAGGGAGATAAGTTGAAAATACGAGTTGAAAAAATATTTTTTCTTTTTCCCCTCTACAATTTGATGATGTAATTTAATATTATTTTATTATTTCAACTTTTATAATTTCCTTTGGAGGCCCATTTTAGACCTCAAATTCCTCTAGTGGGAACTTCAAATGTTGTAGAAGTCCAAAGGTCACTAAAAGTTAGAAAGTCAAGATTCATGAGGATATGAAAGGTTACTCCTCTAGTTATAGATAGATACTCATAACTTAATACTTTTGGGGAGCAGGTAGTGGCCCCAACTCTCCACTATTGGAGCAAGTGATGTTCGTTGTATTCATGCATCTTGGGAATTTTATTTAATAATTGAAGATTGATGGACAACACTTTTCATACATGGATTATGAATGCTTATAAGACTATTCTGTGAATGTTTATGTTTCATGTTTTCTTTCACTAGTATTAAGATAGTTGAACTATTTCGGTTATTTTAGTGCTTATCTTATTGAGAACGTGTTGTAATTCTTGTAACGATCAACGCGTCTTTATGGAATATTTCACTAGATGTTTGACAAAAAATTCCTATTCATGTGTGTATTTATTAGGGTGGTACTGTTACCTCTCTTTTAGGGGCTCTCTTTATCTCCTCTTTGCGGTAGAAAAATCTTGATGCACTTGCAACCGAACATTCATCAGGCACACTAGCTTGCTTTTCAAAGGCATACATTCGATTCTCTCTCTTGCCGACAACTATAGCTAAGGAAGACCATTTAATTAAATGGAAGTCAGGTTGTATTCTATATGGGGCTCTTATTCCAAATGGTGTGACGTCTAGTTGCCACTGCATATCATGTTGACCCCCTTGAATGTTCGCCGGTCCAACACTGTCAACATTTCCGGTGCTAGAAGGAGGGCAGCCAAATTTTTATGGCTAATAACTGCACCCACCCACATCATACTTCCTTTAGACAAGGTAGCAACATCCTCAACACTTCTTCAACTCATATTCCTGAAGCATGCAGATATTCTCAGCCCAACCCCAAACAAAGTTGTGAGATTTCTTACAAGTACGTCCGGGTAATTCGACCCATAACCCATAATTTCGCAAAGGCCATATGGTTTGATTCCTAGAGCACATAATCTCTTGTATTTTCTGAAAAGGAAAGAAGAAACTCCTATCAAGGTAGTGGTTTCTATAATTGAAGATTTACTCTTTGCTACCCTTGAAGAGTTGGCATAATCTACAAAAAAGACAGAAAAAAACAAAGCAACCTCTATCTTTTAACAGGGGTGATAGGCATTAGGGGAATTTTGAGGTCTAAAATGGGCCTCCTAGGAAAAATGTACAACCAAAATAAAATTTATAAGAACCAATAGGATTCAAGATGATAATGTCAACCATGGGGGATGATTCACCATTTTTGGAGTAAAAAGGTAAAAATATTAAAAGTAATAAAATAATAAAACTACTTTTTCAACTCATATTTTCAACTTATCTCCATAAGGTTTTACTCAAATTTCTAGCGGGAATACTTGTTGGATGAAAAATTTAATTCCTCATCCAAGGAGTACCCATATTACATACTTTCGATGGACCCTGCTACACGAAAAAAGAGAAATACATGAAAAATGTGATTACAATCACATTTTTCATGTATTTTTTATTTTTTGTGTAGCAATGTCCATCGAAAGTATGCATCATGGGTACTCTTTGGATGAAGAATCAAAATTTTCAACCAACGAGTGTTTCGGCTCTAAATTTGACTAAACTCATAGGGAGATAAGTTGAAAATAAGATTTGAAAATTTATTTTTTTCTTTTTTCCCTCTAAGATTTGATAAAGTAATCTAATCGCATTTTATTATTTCCACTATTATTTTATAATTTCCTTAGGTGGCCCATTTTAGACCTCAAAATTCCCCTAATGGATAACATTGTGCTCTCGAAGGACACTTTCCACAGGTTAGGTGGACACAAAGAAGAGAAAGAAGATACCTCATATTCTAAAGAAGGAAAGGAGGATACATACAAATACATGGAAGACCAAGGTCTAGATTAGATTACTCGGGGTCCACTTTCCCTTACGGGTATTTTACATAAGATGCCAAGACACCCGGAATAATTGTTAACAAAATATGACTCTGACAAAGCACTCAAAACAGACTACCATTTAGATAATTTCTATCTACACTTACAAACACTCGAGGTACGTTATGATGATGTTACATCTAGACTCTTTCCTTGTACCTTAGATGGCAGAGCAACTTCCTTGTACCATAGTCTTCCTGTGAATTCAATTCAAAATTAGAGGGGATTTAAAAAGTTTTTCCTTGAAAATTTCGCGGATGAAAAAACACCAACCATGTTATTGAAAGAGTTAAAGGGAATCTGAATTTTGGGGGAAAATAATAGGTGAAGGAATTTAATCATAGGTTCAATTATATATTGAATCAATTTCCTCCATATATGACACCTCATGCCTCCATCGCAATTGATTACAATACTTTTTCCTTGCCAGTAAGTATTTCACAATTTGTAAAGAGAACAACGAAATAAACTTTGCCTCAAAATTTTGAAGAAGTCGTTGTCATTGAGAAGGAATTGTGTGTAATTGGAGTCATCGTTGATGAAGAATCGTCCAAAGACTCCAAGGAGACAAGCAAAGGTCTCAGGCCTGTTAGAGTAAGGCCAAGGATAAAGAAGCTACTAATCTAGAAAGCTTGACTCGTACTATCAATAATTTTTCCAATGAATTAGGAGAACTGAAACAAAGGAAAAGCGATACCACTTTCTGTGGAAAGCCCCCGAAGCTCAACTTCTTAAAGAAGTTTAGTAACAACAACAATAGTCACTCGACCAAGTCTGTATAGAGCTCAAATGTCGTGCTGAATGTCAAAAGTATGGGCATGGATCAATATTGTTCTTTTTACTAAGAATATCATTCAGAAAAGATATTCCCACAATGGAATCACGTCATGAATGCTCTGGCTGTGCATATCATTGATTCAGTACTTTCAGACAAGCAACTAAACAAACATAAGAAAACAAATAATCTAAGGTGGTTGAGGAGACTGTAAGTGTTGGACACACTGTCAATACCTTTGGTTGTGTGTTCAATGCTGGAAAGAAAAACACCAAAGAACCACCACTAAATGAGGCCTCAACTCAAAATTAAAAAAAACTAATATAAACTAGGAAGTCAAGGGCCTTCTCCTGAACAAGAGTTGATGATGCAAAAGTTGAAAGAACATATGTTAAGAAAACTTACTCCACCCGCTATCCAAGCCCTTAACAAGTCTAGAGATGCTACCACAACAAATAGTACTTCTGCTAACACCAAAAGTAAGAAAATCAATCTAGAATTTCCAAACACACTCACTCCTCTAAACACTTCAGCAATTCCTACAATGCTCGACTATAACATGGTCCAGGTGTTACAGAGCAATTTGTCACTGTCCCTGTACTCCCTGTTCCTTGATCCTGGAGGACCCATACAGTGACCCTTGTGTACTTTCCAAGAAAGGAATACATACCCTTGAACCACATTTTGTCTGCCAAAATCATCTCCCTTTACAATTTTTCTAGAAGATTCCTATAAAAACCTGGTTTTCAAGGACATCCCTTTATCTCAGTGTCTGACCCGCACCAATAGTAGAGATTTGTACTGAGACCTGCACCGATGCTCTTTTGGAAAGTTTTTTAAATATAAAGGAAGCTTCCACGACTAGAAGCTTCGTGAGGCGGTGAGCTGGAAGTCTGTTTTGAGGATATGGCCGAGGAATTCCCCTTTGGGCTTCTTGTTCCTAAGAAATAGGAGCTGCTCCAAAGGATAAGCTCTTTTCCCATTATTTGAGGGCCCATAACCTCCTCCTCCATTGATATATAAGGAGACCTCCTTCATCTCTACAACCTTAGTGATGATAGAAAGGAGAAGCAATTATAGCTTCGGGAGAATAGTGCAGAATGTGATTGTTTTGTGTGTTGGGAACATAGTGAGATCTTGGACCTTTGTGTGTAAGGGTGTTGCAAACATGCTTGGATACGGACTTGCCGAAGGAGAGCCTCAAAATCAAGGCTTGGTTGTAAACTCCCCTTGTCTTTATCATAATAAAATGCAACTGATATTTTTCTTCCGCTCTCATTTACATCTATTATGATATTTCTAGCATTCCTTGATCAGTTAGATAGATTGTGATTTTTTTTATGTTTGTCGTGATTTTACGCTTGTCATGGTGTCTTGACTGTCTGTACAGGTAATCAAACGTTGGCAGCAGCGTGTATCGAGCTTGAGAAGAGCGATGCATCAGGAAGCTTCGACAGAAGACGAAAACATAGCATCAGAACGAGGTAGGTCATCTTCCTTGCTCTAAAACTCATTTACAATCTAGGAAGGTAGATGTTAGTATGTTCCCGTATTTGCTAGACCCACCCTAGGGCTAGAGGGATCACCTCTTTCCGCAGAGGGGATTTACCTGGACAACACCAGGGTATGAATAAAACACGTGAAAATATTGCAATATTCGACCTCACAAGAATAACAGGCAAGCAGGAATTGCTTTTTTGAGCCCTTGATCAGCTCCCATAAGAAGGTAATGCTTCTTCTTCCAAAAAGGTATTTGGTAATCCTTTTGGTGCCCTGGAGTTGGTCGTTAATGTTACAACATTAGAAGTTAATGCTCTTTTCCCTCCATTTCTATTGACTTTCGAAATTTTCAATTATAATGTTCACAATTTCTTAGTGGATTTTGGTGCATCTGTAAATGTAATTCTATTATCTATTGCAAAGAAAATAAATGCCAAATGAGCCAAAATAAAGGCATTGATTCTTCAACTGGACAAATCTTTGTTCAAGGCTATTGGTGAACTTAGAAATGTGCTTATCAGGTTATCTAAAAACGATCAAGTTCACCAATGTATAAATACCATACTTGTGTACATACTAGAAGCATATGGTTTACTCCTTAATAGCTATTGTTCGACCAAATTACAAGAGTATTTTGCAAGCGACTAGTCACATTTGTGGCTTTTGTACAGGGGCAAGAAAATTGTGGAGATTTTTTTGGCTAATCTCATTCTACGCACAGAGAGGACAAGGATCATCATCGTCAAGTTTTTTTGAGCCATTGAACACATTAGTTTGGGAATTAAAGAAATTCCACCAGATCTGAGGATTTCCAACGCCAACGAACATCCAACATAAAAGGAATCATCTATTCTCCTGCATTTATATTTTCTGTCAGATGGAAGCTTTATCAATCCCCTGATGTTCAAGAGGTGAAGTGGTTCTGCGACAAAGAAATAGGCTAGTTTTTTTTCATGTGCTAACAGATAATAGATGACACATAAATTGAGTGTAAGAAGGCCATTCGCTGAATATGGAATTCTATTAGTAGTCATCAAATACTTTAAGCCGCGAGACAACACTTGCCATGAGGCACTTTTTTTTGCAAACTCACTATTAATTTATAAGTTTAATTTTGTTTTGGAAGTCAGGTTGAAAAACCAGGCTATATAACGAAGTCTGTATGACTCACTCTTCTTTTTCTGTTATCGTTACTTATCCTTAACCGATGCTCATTCCTGGTCAGGAGTGAGTAGTGGCAGAGAGGTAAAGGCAAGTAGACATTGACAACAGACCATAAAGAAAAAAGGAAATGCGGAAGGTGTATCCTCAAAGGGTAAAAGAAAGAATCGAGAAATGAATATTCACGTGGAAAAAGGTCTTTTTTGGAAGTTGATTTTCACGTGGAGAAAGTATTTGGACATTTTTTTTAAGTTAATGAATTTAATGTATATATAATAATTTTTGACTTGTAGAAGGTTTTCTGTATTAATAAATTGATGCAATGTTGATATAAGAAAAGTTGAAGTGGGTGAATTTAAACTATCACATTGACATAAAAGAAAGGATCCAATGTTATAGAGGTTCTATTGGTTAACTCCATAGTTAGTTTAGCTAGTGAGAATATATGCTTTGAAGATGGTGAAAAGAGAAAAAAGGAAAATTGTTGGTAGAATTTTTTATGTTGTAGTTTTACGTTGTAGTGTGCTATTGTGCAAGTGTATTAGTGGAAATTAAATGATGCAAAACCACAAAGAACATGCCACCTATTCAACAAAATAATGTGACCTGTCATGCTCTAAGAGCATTAGTCACAAGTAGTTCTTAATAAGGTCAAGCTGGTGTGACCCTTCGTGCTCCGAGAGCATCAGTACAAGTTATTTTATACAAATTCAAGTTGTAGAATTTTCTGTTGAAGACATTATGTATCCAGAATGCTATCCTAGATAACCGATGAAAGTTACAGAGGGCCATGGATTCACAGATGGTGGCAGTTCAATAGGATGGTTTAGTATCGAGATTGACCCGTTACGCTCCGGGAGGTTGAGAAGCGTTAATTTTGCAAAGTACGTCAGCGATGGTCTGAAGCAGTTACGTCTTAAATGGATCAAGTGGGAAGCTCGAAAGTGTTGTGAAGAAAAGAGCAGAAATCATGAGATTTTAGAGTGGATATGAAATTTTAGAGTGTTGTGAAGAAAAGAGAAAAAACCATATTAGACAAATTTGACATAGATTCATTCATTGTTGTAATTTCGACTTTCTGGTTTTGTCATGTAAGCATTAAGGGAGGGTATTGGAAGTAATGCTTCCATGACTTCCAAATTGTTGTGAGTTTCTAGGTTAATAGTTGTACTAGCTATTTTTAGTGATCTAGATTCATCATTCTCGGATCCAGAAGTATCATATCTTCCTATATATGTAATGTCTTTGAGATCAATAAAACTATTGTGTGATTTGTGTTGTGTGAACAATATCTCACTCTTTCTCTATTTTCTAACATCACAACCTCAACAACTTGATAAAGAACAAGAATACCACAAATTCTTATGCTTTTATTAATGAAAATATTCTTCACTTACATCTTTCAGAGAAACCTCCAATTATACATAATTTCAATTATATATAATACATCTCATTACATTATTTTTAAGTTTTCCATAGTACTATTTATCTCCTAAAAATATTGCGAAGAAAATAATTTCTAACCCAAATAAAAAAAAAAAAAAAAAAAAAAAAAAAAAAAAAATTTCTAATAAACCTTCTTACATTTATTGCTTTACACTATTACACAAATCTTTATTTATTGCTTTGCACTATTATTATTATTACACAAACCTTATTTAATAGAGATAACTTTGATAAATAGCAACGATGCTTTCTTATTAATTATGTTAAACAAAACAAAACAAAATTAATTTCAAAGCATTTTTTTTTAATTAAAATCTCTCCATCTAAAGCCCTCTTAAACTACCTTCTTAAGACATATCTAAATTTATCAAATCAATTACATTTTTGGTGAAAATTTGATATATCGAAGAAGTATATAATGAAGAGGCATACTTCGAAACCTTGAATTTAAAGAAAATTCAAGAGCTTTTTGAATTTAGTTTTTTTTTTAATTTCTTCCTATTATATCTCTAAGAGTATTCACTTATTAAAATTTTATTTGTGGTTGGTTTGTTTCGTAAAGAACAATGTAAACATCCTTCATCCACCATTAAAAATGAATAAACCTTTTACCTTAACATTTTTATTTTCATATATATGTTTATTTATTTATATATTTATTTAAGTTTATTAAACCTTTTTTTATTTAAAATAAATAAATTTAAACATCATAATCATAATCATAATCATAATCATAATCATATATATATATATATATATATATATATATATATATATATATATATATATATAATAAATTATTTATACATGAATTAAATATCATAGTCAATAATAAATTAAATAAATTATTAATCATAAAAATATATATATTTATTTAATAGAATTGAATTAATAATTGTGAATAGAGTTTTGGTTAGACGCTTGTTATGGCACTTCTTAATGTGAACTTATGGTTTCAATTCTTGAACTCTATCAAAATGATAATTATTAATAAAATATAACGTTACATTCAAAAAAAATTATTTAAAGAAAAATTATATTGATTAATATTTTTATTAAAAAATTATTTTGACTTTTGTTTAATTGAAGTTAAAAATTTTGCTTTATAAAAATAAATTTGAACTAAAATTTACATGTTTCTTAGAGGGATATAAAGGAAGTTTAATCGTTATGATTTTTATTTATTATAAATGTGTTTTTGACTACTGTGATTCTTTTTTAAATATGATATATAAATTAATGTTTATTTTGTAATATTGCAATGCAGTGTTTTTTATAATTATATCTTAAATAATATCATGATTTGGATGTTTACTTAAAAATAATGTAAAAGATAATTGACATAAATAAATGGAGAAACATATTTCCTTGTTGTAAAGCTACCAAAAAAGTGTAGTTGTTGCTAGTCCAAGAGGAAACATGCCTACTTTTTTCGTGGTTGAGTGGTATTTTTTGCTTAGTATCTTCATCAATCAAGTTGATGTTGAAAGGGATACCTTCAAACTCATAAGTAGGCTTAGTATCTCATAAGTAGCCATAGTATCTTCATCAATCAAGAAGGGGTTAGAAGGGATATGTTCAAACTCATAAGTAGGCATTGTTATTAGGCATTTCTATTACCATTGGGTTTAATTTGATATGCTCTAGGCTTGTTATTATCATGATAACGTTATAAGCTAGTTTTTAAATTACTTCAAACATTTTATCCATTAAATCCAATTTATGGAGAATTTTTTATTATTGTTGACCCATTTTATCTATAACTTAAGCAATGAAATATTTTTTTGGTTAATAAACCCCATGTCTAAAACCCTGCCCTTGGCTTTTGAGTCAACCTATTTGTTGGATTAAGTTCTTAATATGGAAAACCTCTTCCTTGACAACAATAGGAAAGTGAGATTGATAATTGGATGCCACCTTCATGGCATCATCTGAGGTGTATGTCTTGCAATGGGGATACTTTTAGAGTAGATTTTCCATCCCCCATTTGATCTAACCTTTGCTAGATTCTAGTTGAAGTTCACTGCAAGATTTCAATATCATATACTAATAGTGAAAGATAGGAGTGATGTGGGGAATTATGCAGCAAAGACATAGAGAATGATGCTTAGGTGAAAAAACTAAAATGACATCATCCCATAAAAATACAGAAGTCAGAGAGGCATCCTCAAATTGACACATAGAAATTTGGGTGGTTCGGGTTGGAATTTTCCTGCCCAACCCTTAGAGTAAGTTGCGGCCATAATATAGAACACTCTAAACTTCTAAACCTAAAAAAAGAACTAGAAATCAAACTAGAAAGACCAAACCTAGAAGCAATACTAGTTGTAGAGCCCAACTTGCATTCCTACATGTCCTACTTCTTAAATGAACCATTGGAACCTTCACTCGTGTAATAAATATGATGTTGTGAATGACCAAATAATTCTATTTTTTATTGATGAAATGAAGGGAGCTTTCAAATAATAGCTCCATCAAAATCCATGTTCTCTGCATGATAAAACCCTTGTGGGCATGCCTCTGTATCCCATGAGAGGCTTTTCTGGTCTCTTAATTCAAACACCTCATTTGAGAATTTAATATTTGTTTTTTATTACTTATATTATAAATAATAATAATTTATATATTTAAATAAGCTTAATGATTGAGAATATGATTTAAAAAGTTACATTTTTAAATTTGAAAATAGTAAAATATTTACATCTCTACACACTTTTAAATTATAATTATAATATTTAAAAATTTTATCTTATAAAAAAAATAATACTCAAAAATTGATATTATAATATTTTATTGAAATAATAAAATGAATATCAAATTTCACTAAAACTTAAATTTTTATAAATAATATAAAGTGATATTTAAATATTCAAACACAGCTAAAATTTTGCATCAAATTTTTATCATAATTTCATGAATTAACATTAGAAAGTGACTTATAATCATTTTTTTTGGGTAGGGATGAAGAGAATCACACAAGGAGTTTATTTGTTTATTTTTGTAGAGCTTGAATCTAAATACTAAAATTTTTAATCACACATACTTCAATACATAGTTCATAGTTAAATTTAAAAATTTAAATCTTAAAATATATATTTTATATAATACTTTATAACATAATTATTTTTAATTAAGCAGTTAGAATTAAATCAGTATAAATTTATCAACAATATAATTTAACCTGAACTATAAATTTATAATTAAGAAAATAAATTATATCAAACTACTCACTCATGAATTACCATTATACATGTATAAAATTTAAATTAAATTATATTTAAAATATTAAATCATAATAAATTTGAAAAATATCGATTTTGATCAAATTTATTAAGATATAATTTTAATGATACACTACTAATATTTAATATAAGTTACTTTATTAAAATATTTTAACTAATTTGAGAAATAAATAATATAATTATTAATTATGTTAAAAAAAAAAGTTCATGGAGGTTGAGGAATTTTTAAAATTAGTTTGAATTAGGTTAAATAAATTTCAAGAAGTTTTGTATTAGTAGTATTTGAATCATGTTTTTCATAGTTGAAATAGATTCTACACCATCAAAAATGTCAAAAACACTCAAAATCTTAAAGTTTAACAACAACAACCTAAATTTTAAAAAATCTTTGAAAAATTTTATTAAAATTTTACCAAAAATTTCATGATTTTCAAAGCAAAAAAAACCAATCTAATCGAACTCATGTAAAAAAAATTCTATACATTTATATAAAAAAAATTCTATACATTTATATAAAAATCAATTAAACGGACAAATCCACTCATAACCAAATTATCAAATTCGATGGCCACTCTCTCATCAACTCATGACCCAATTATTTTTCTGCGTATCAACTTTCTGTACCTGGATTAGTTACATCGTTGATAAGATCATCAATGTCTTCGTCCTCTAAAGACTGAAACGCGGTAGTAAAACTGTTTCAAAGTGTTTGGTTAGAGAACTAGAAAACAACACCTTAACCCGTACAACAAAAACTAAATTGGCCTCATTCACCATCCCAAAAGCTCCAAACATGGAAGCTATGATAATTTGGCTTCCATTCACAAGGTTTTAGTATGGTAGCTGGGAACCATGATATTGGTGAAGTCAAATTAAAATATGAATACGAATCTCTTTACCATCCAATATCAACATCGTGAATATGGGGAAATGTGTTTTCCTCAACACATAGAATATAACAAATGTGGAAATACACAAATACACAGGAATATTAATCACACAAGAGGAATGAAATTCGTTTTTCTATTTAATTTTCTGAAAATAATTGAAATTACATTTTTTATACAAGTGGCCAAACCCTAAAAACTTAATTCTAATCAATGCTATTCAATGCTCAAACCTTTGTCCTTGGCCGTCAAAATGACCCATTTCTTCATTAAATCTGCAAGTAGACTGTATTTTGAATTACACAAGAAAGCATGTAAAAACGCGTTCAATATACAAACTCTCGGATCTAAAATTTTATGTAATAGGGTTCTGGTTCACATCGCATCCCCGCAGATCGGCCATTTTAACTTTTAACTCTTGGTGCTATTCATTAAATATTGTGAGTTGCTATGTGCCATAGTGATGTGGCACATATCACATCGCACCCAAAATAACATAACTTCTCAGAAAAACTTAAATTTGTTTGATTGCGATATGTGACACCAATATCCCATGGCAAAACATATAACATAACTCGTAGGCCGCGGAAGGTAAAATTAAAAACTTGCCATTGCAAACTTCGGGGTGGTAAAAGTTTAAGTGGGTCTAGCTGATATTGCATCGACAAAGATATAACATATTGTGAAGGGCTTAAGGGCAAATGGTAAATCAATGCAATGGTTGAAAACAATAAACACAGAAAATAACTCGATATTTAAATTGCTGTTGGTTGCGTGAAAAAGCTCCCACATCTCGGATCTCTGCTTATCTTTCTCTACTGTTAAAAATTGATAAAGTCGTGGGCTGCGCCATTGTTTATTCACGACTACGAGGATGGTTGAGAGTAAAATTCCAACCGTTACGGCTTAGGGTCGGCCTCTCTGCAGTGCCTAACGGTGAAGGAGGCATTTAATATACAGCCAAATCGGCGCCGCCCATGTTTGTTGTCGGGCTCTCTGCCATTTCTGTCGGCTTCTCTGCTGTCTCTAAAGCTGAAAATATGGGATTTAATATAAAGCTAATTACTAAATAGTCTCAGCTCGGCAGCATTTACAGAAAAGTACCATACTCTGTAAAGCAGCTGCGGCATAGCAGACACATGAACCTAGGTTATACTATCCTAACACGTCCCGAGTCGGACAGACCACAATTTGGAAAATTATTGAATTCTCCAGTCAAACCAAGTGACTTTTTGTCGTTGTATAACTTTTTACTCGATTTCCGAAAAGGCAAAACTTCCGGTGCAAGCCAGCAGTACTGCGCATGAATCTTCCCCAAGAATTCGAAGTTTCTCTTCTTCTAGAACCCCACCACCTCTTTGCCCTAATATCACACGAATAATTATAAATGCTGGCTCTGCCGATCTGGTCGATTAGGCGTTCACTTGCATTGGAGGAGGAAAGAAGAGTGATAGGGAAATAATGTGTTCATTCCTGTTTTTCTTGATGCTGGGAAAGAGATCTTCCAAATCCAAGACAAGGGTCAGAAATCTGACAGAGTGGCCTGTTGATATACAGATAAGGGTTGGGTCGATTATGGTGAAAGCCTACACACTCAAACCCGGTTGCAATAAGACGCTGAGGCGCAGCAAGATTTACAGGACCTATTCTACCAAGGGGGAGAGCAGCTTCTTCTCCGATGGGAGTTATGAGCCCTACTTGTGGATACACAATTCCTCTAATGCTGCTAAATATTTCATCTCACCCATGGCAGCCAAGCAGCAATACATTAGTCTTGATGACCTTCGTGAATGCGTGGAGATGAAGATTTATATGGATGGAGGGAACGGTAGTTTCTCTGTACTCAAGATGCCCAGAAGCCGCAGAGGGTTTCTTTAAGCTTCACTATTGAGGTCAGCCTCTACATATGCCATGCAATATATTTTAACCTATTGTTTTCACTGTTTACAGTTTTATTTTCTTCTTAGCAACTTTGATCAGTTACTCCGGAGATCACACATTTGCATATATTATATCTTCTGTCTTGTGCGTTAATTTGCAGGTTTGCATTTACAGGTCATTGCAGGCACAGCATACCACTACTCTATCTCATCAGCAGTTATTTTATTGTGAATACCATTTATTTTCTGCTATGCGAGCCTGGTTTACAATGGTATAGTCTCGGTTTCAAAAGAAAATTTTAATCATTTCTTCAGCAAAAGTGCTGAACATAACGGAGATTTCTATATTTTTTTGTTTGTTTTCAAACATGAGAGAGAGAAAATAGTGAGAGCGAGAAACAACTGCTATATAGATCTTTGAGAGAGACTCTGGCTAAATGCGAAATTGTTTTGCTTTTTAAATGATGCGTGATGAAACTTTTACAGGTTCATGGGTTCATAAGATGTCCTAAGTTGGGCCATTTCTAATTTTGCAAATGATTTTTAAAGTTTGAGTACTTGTGTTTTAATATTATTATGGGAGTAGAATTGTTTTATATAGATAAAAGTATAAGTTTTGGTTTTGATGATTCAACGGATTAATGGAATAAAAGTGAAAAGCTTATATTTGATTTTAATTCTTTTTATTTGTTATTTTCAAATTTGAATGCACAATTTTTGTTATATTATGTTTTCTCAATTTTATATTTTAAAATAATTTTATTTAATATGTTGGATTTTTTTTTGGAAATATGACCAAATAAATTTTCATGAAATCTTGATCTTTTATTATATAAAATTTGTTTTGACTGTATATATGAATTCATCATAAAAAAATTCCGAGACATTTTGATTATAGAGAATGCACAAATTAATATTATAATTTTAATAATTTTTTATTAGATTTTAAACAATTTTAAAACCAAAAAAAACTTTTTAAAATTGAATCAATGTTTTAAAACATTTTTTATTAATTTTAAATCAATGGTTTTTTGGGCATTTTAAAATATGCCAAAAAACATTCAAAACATATCATAAATTATAACAAATTTAATTAACTTTAAAATATTAATTTTAAATTTAATATTTTTTAATCCATTTGTTTGTATGATCAACTAGTAGGAAATTTTTGTTGAGCAAAACACAGCTGAAATTAAATAGACAATCAAACACACTTCATAAGAAACATGAAACAACAGATACGCAGGCTCCAATACCAATTGTTGAGTAAATCACAACGGAAACAATTAACTAAACACAAAGACACACAGCAGAAAAATCATAAAGACACAGAGATTTAATGTGGTTCACCCAACCAATCTGGGCTCGTCCACCAAACAGGGGCATCGGCAATATCATTAAGCAAACAGAGAGTTACAACAACAGAGTTTTTCATCTGCACATCTCTTCCACTCACCTCACATTCCTCATGCTCATTTGCCTCTACGAGCTTACATTTTATAGCTAGGAGTAGAAACTGAATCATAAATTCACTCACAACAAATATAGCATGCAATAACTCCACATCAGAATTAGATGGAGTCAATTTATCTACAAATCTTATTGTTGTCACATTCATGAGATTTTCTCCAAATTTAATGAAAAGAAATCTCAACAATTTTTAAATTAAATTTTAAAGGGCATATTGAATCAAAGTCCTCAGTAATTTAAGAAAAAAATTCACAGCCCAAGAGAAAGAAACAATCAAATATACAAAATTCTATTTAAAGCAAATGCCACGAACATAAAAATATATGATTAACTGTAAATTGGCAAACCTAAAAATATATGATAACTGTACGTAGATGCAATGACAGTGTTTCAAATTAAATTTTAAAACGGAGATGGATACAGCCCTGAGTGATTACAAACCATTACACAACCATCTGCCATTGAAAATTTTAAAAACTCAAAGCAGGGAGCTCCAAGATGAAATCAAATACACGAAACTCTGTTCAAGACATTCAACAGCAGATATTCTTTATCAGAGAATTAAAATTTCACTCAAATTTCAAGAGCTTATGAAATTCTTAAATGAATACGATGTTTCAGGTGGATTCTACAACATAGAACCATCACAAATAAATTACTGGAACTTGGATTCCATGTTCCACTTGAATATTCGTTAAACAGTCACAGAAATCTCGTAGCTAGATTCTATGTTCTAATTCTGGTGAATGTTGTAGGTGGATTTTATTTTCCATTTTATTTTTATTTTCTCTATGTTTAACAAAAAAACCAACAAGCTTCTTATTAGGTAAAAGTTGTTTGCATATATTTACTAATCAATTACCTCAAATTTTCTAATTTTACTTTTTCAAAAAAACCGGCCATCATTTTACTGTCTAAACTATATATCCTGATCATGAATCCTTAACTTCTTACATAAATATGTCATACTACTTTCAGTCTTCACCCAAACGAGACTTTCATATTTTATGTGTAATCTTTATAGAAAAAAATTATAAAAAGAACTAATTGGTAGAGAAAACTGCATAATTGTGACTTAATCATGAAAAAAGACAAACGGTCTAATCAATACTTATACTCCTAAAACCATGGTCAGATCCATTGAAAAATTTAGAGGAATATATCTTTCTGGGCTACCTTTTTAATCTTTCATTGGACATACAATCTTCTATGTATTTCTGTTCCATGTAGTTATGAGAAAAAGACAGATTTCCAAATTTTATTTTATTTTTTTCAACCATGATATGCCATGCATCTAATTTATGAGCATTGGTGATCTAAAACTTGATCACTTTATTACCTAATCCATAATCAGTAATCTATAATCACTTTGAAAAGGAAAATGTCCCTAAAACCAATTCCAAACCCTTTTGCACAAAATAAGACCACCAAAGAGCATTTGCTAAATGCTCTGCTCTATTATTTATTCTGATACTATTGTTCCCAGAAATAAAATTCTCATGGCTTTCTAACAATATAAATTAAGCTTCTACAAACACCATTTAAAGGAGGTTATACAATGAAAATACTCTCTAGCGGAAGTTATAAAGGAGGTTTTTAGTGTTATAAACTGGCCAAAATTGTTAAAAAAAATATTTGCTACAACATCTTTTTTTGGTAATGGAGGTTTAGCTGGAGCTTCTAATGGAACTTCAACACAACTAAAAAAACTGAGCAATCGGAGGTTTTTACGGAAGTTTTTCTCATCGATGCATGCATTATGTGTGAATGCATCAATGTGTGCATCATGTGTGAATGCACCAATGCCTTTTACCCTGTATGCATTGGAACTGTAAATATACCAAGCACTGAGATGGAAAACAAATTTCGGAAGCCCCATGGAGTTCAGCAACGTCCCAGTGTATGTCACCCACAAAGACGCACTGGGCCAATAGAAGGTGCATGCATCGGCGTCGTTAAGATGTAAAAACACATCAAGCCATTTAGGTGTTAAAACACACCAGGCTATTAAGTTATAAAAATGCACCGACGGGGTAAAGACAAACCATATCGGTGCATGCAACGCCTCTCCGCCCGCTCGAGTGGTAGTCGTCGATAAAGCGCATCAAGCGTTCTAATTGATATCAATATTTGGTGCAGTGCCCATAGGTTCTAGAAACACACCAGTGTGTAGTATCATACAAAGGCATCGGTGCGCAGTAACTCACACACATCGGTGTTCATATTCTATTTTTTAGAAGCATCGACATGTGACAGTGCAATTATTGTGATTTGTGACTGCCATCAAAATCCATATTGATTGCATGATAAAACCCATGCAAGCATGCCTCTCTGGGGATTCTATTATCTCTTTATTCATGCACCTCATTCAAGAATCTAATATTTGTTTTTTATTATTTATATTAATATGAATACTTTAAATATATTTATATGAGCTTAAAGATTGAGGATATGCATTTCTTCTTAAAATATATATTTATATATATTTGAATTATAATTATAATAATTTTAAAATTTTCTCATATATAAATATAATATTTAAAAAATTAACATTATAATATTTTATTAGAATAATAAAATAAATAATATATATATATATATATATATATATATATATATATTTATTTATTTATTTATTTATTTATTGTGATTATAAAATGAGAGACTAGTTATATATATATTAAATTTTTTTTTTTGTGATTATGAAATGAGAGACTAGTTTATTATGTGTGAGTTGAATCTAACGATTATCACTTTATTATTATTGCCATACTTTTTAATCACACATATTTCAACACATGGCCTTCTTCACATATTTCAAAATTTAAATCTTAAATTATATATTTTATACAATACTTTATAATACAATAATAAAACAACTTCAAATAAATTATAAACTCTGAAGAATATAATTAAAAAAATATTTAAGAAATAAAATATATCGAACGAATCACTCATAAACTCATGAAATAACCTTGCGAGTTTATCAAATTTTAAATTAAATTATATTTAAAATATTAACTTATAATAAATTTTAAAGATGTCAATTTTAATAAAATTTAATTAAGATATAATTTTAATGATACAATACCAATATCATCTACTTTATTAAAATCATTTAATTAATTTAAAAAAAATTAATATAAACTTCGATTATGTTAAAAAACCTCTACATTTTTATAAAAAACAATTAAATGGACAAAGCCACTCATAACCAAATTATCAAATTCGTTGCCCACTCACTCATCAACTTATGAATGCGCAGATACTTACAATCAATTATCTCTAAGGCTTAGTGTCGGGCTCTCTGCACTGTTTAACGGTGAAGGAGCCATTTAATATACAGCTAAATCGGGGCATTGCAGGCTTGTGGTCGGGCTCTCTGCCATTTTTGTCGGCTTTCTCTGCCATCTCTAAAGCTGAAAATGGGATTTAAGAAGTTGTTTATCGAGCTCGTGAAATAGCCCGAACAGCAGAAAATTACCGGAATCCAGTCAACTAAAACTTGAAAAATCATGTGTTTGGAGTGTTTAGAATCCATTTTTGATGCTGGAAATGGATTCAGCACTATCAAAAACCCTTGGGGCACTCAAAATATTAAAGTTTAACAACTCTAAACAAGATTCTGACAAATCTTTGCCGGATTTTCTGAAAATCATTGCCGGATTCTGGGTGAAAACGCGGCCTTTTTAGACTACGCAGGGATTTAATACAAAGCTAATTACTAAATAGTCTCAGCTCCGTAGCATTTACAGAAAGTACCATACTTTGTAAAGCCGTTGCGGCATCACATGCACAATGCCCAATGTTATACTAACACATGCCCATTGCCGAGTCCAACAGACCAGAATGTGGAAAATTATTGATTTCTTTGGTCAAACCAAGTGACATTTTGTCCTTCTACTAACTTTAGTCGATTGTCGAAACGACAATCTTCGCCTGCAAGGCACTACTACTGCGCATGAATCTTCTCCAGCAATTCGAATTTTCTCTTCTGCGCGAAGTTTCTCTTTGCCTCAATAGCATAGTAATAAATGCTGGCTTTATTATGCAGATATTTTGGCAACTAGTTCTTGAGATAATCTATTCAAAGAAGAGTTTGTCTAGAAGCTGGGAGCTTTTATTATAAAACTCCACAAGGAAAGGGTCGAATACAAAAGTGAGATGGAAAAACAATATGTCCCATAAGCTATTTTTAGTCTCATGGATGTTAAAAATATTTTTCATTCCTTTTTTCTTGATGATGGAAAGAAATCATCTAAATCCAAGACTAAGGTAAAAAATTTGATGGACTCGTTGTTGATATACATATAAGGGTGGGATGGATTTTCATGAAAGCCTACATGATGGAAAGGGTTGATATACATATAAAGGTGGGATGGACTTTCATGAAAGCCTACATGATGGAAAGGCAGAGGAGAAAATGCATAAATTTCATAGCAAACAATATGAGTTGTTGTCCTTTTTCATTTGATCATATAAAGTTGACTTGATTACAATGAACTCATTATGGGATATTTATCATTTTTCAACTAGCTATTTCTCAAAATAACTTCAACATGCAAACACACACTATGTTTCACTTTACTGAATATAAGACTTAACTCGAACTAACTCACACTTTACTCAGTTAACTCACACTCACACTAGTTAACTCAAACTCTAAATTTGAACTCTTCTACATGCAGGAGTAATTACAATTTCCAACACTCCCCCTTAATTACGACTGTATGACTCAACATAAATCAACTACACCTGCTAGACTTATAATAGAAATTGACTCAATCATTTCTCAAACATCCCTGTTGGTCTAAGTTTTAGCTAGGCTTACAATGACTCAAAACTTTGACAATTTTGCATTTTTTTTGTTTCTTCCAAATTATATATCCTCAAAATTGCTTCATTCTTGTTGTAGGATCCATAGTTCTTTACTTGTTGTCGCTGTAATTTTTCTTTTACTTCTCCTATATTTGGTCTGATTATGTGTTCTACAACTTCCTTTTCAAATATTTTTTCATTGCCACAACTATTCATCTTCAAACGGTGTTCTTCGCTCTACTTCTTACACTTCTTATTCAAGACTTTCTTTCTACCATATTTCTTGATCGCAGAATCTTATCTCTTCTTGACTCCACTACTGAAAAATGGTTTTAATGCATTCTTCATCATTTTTAGAAACTTCCATTTCTTTCTCTTCACTTTCATCATCAAGTACAACTACTTTTTGCTTGTAGTCTGCACACTCAAAGTCATCATTATGCTTACATGTAAAACATTAATCATGCTCTTTTTTCTTGTTCACCACTTCATTTAATTATTTTATTCCAGTTATTTCTTTAAGACTTTGTTGTCGCTGCCACAACACCCTCCAAAATTTCACTACATTCAAATTTTGGAGCCTACTTCATGGTCACATCTTGTGTAGCCTTTGTTGTCAAGTGTCCTTTTATATTAATTGATATGTCTCAAGAATTCACGAGTCTTCTTAAGTTTCTTCGAATCAATTAAAACATCTCTATATGTGTTTCATGTTCACAACACCTTTCATGTTGTAAAATGACACTTTTGGGTTTCAGTTGCACACACTTCACTGTTTATAGTTGGGGAATTTGCAGAAAGTGGTGTTTTCATGAATATTAATTGTTGGTTAAGTTTTTCTAAGTTTTCTTGATGAGTTAGTATGTGTCGCACGTGGTTTTTTGTTTGGAACTCATCTTGGCCACCCCTTTAACAATCATCCAAACTTAGACAAATTTCGGTTTCAAATGAGCTCATCAATGCCAAGAGTGCAAGAATGCACTCTGAAGCCTTGATGGGAGACCCTTCGTTGTTCAGAACTGAGCCCTGTGCCCTCCCACAAAGTTGGTCGCAATCCAAAAGCATGAAACCCCTTCCCTGCTTCGAACTGGGCTCTTAATTCACCAAGTCTTCTTTGAGCGCACTCCTTCAACTCAAAGAAGTGCACCCTCCTTCATCGCACTGGCACATCCTGAAGACCCAAATATTAACCTTTCAACCTTCCCATATGAGCTGTGTGCCCTCCTAAATTGATTGAGTGCACGGTTACACCTTGAAGTCACGAAGCCCCAGCCATCAGCCTTCAAGAGTGCACCCTTCGTAAGGCCTCCTAGGCGCATGAGCACACCTCAAAGACACAAATCCTCAACCCTCAACCTTTACAAGTGCGCCCTACATCCCCCCTCTCTCCCTTGGGCACATAATGCACTTGGGAAGCCTGAGGTATTCCCCTTCATCCTTTGGACTTGCAACATGCACCCTACCTTAATTGCCTTCTTCTTTAGGGTGCATGAGCACATCCCTAGGCCTCGAAGCTCCTCCTCCTCCATCTTCCATCCTTTCAGAGTGTGCCCTTGCACCCTGAAGTTTTGTTGACCATTTTGAGCACAGCGAAAGGGCGTGAAGAAGAAAATATGTATAAAACATGGTAGAGTAGGATATTTTCAAGCTGATATTTTCTCTTCATGAGTGATTGCAGAAACATGTGTTCTAGGAACCTTATGGCAGGAACACACACAGAAGATCAGGCAAAGAGGATGAAAAAAGGAAGCACAAGAAGAACCAAGAATACACACGAAGCTTGATGATCAAAGCACCATAAAAACTACAAAGTTTGAAGACCCTTCGGAGGCTAGAATCACCTTCAGAAAATGATGATAAATAAAAGACACAGTGGCATCTATGTTACCACTGAAGTCAATATATATCATCAATGATTGTCATGTCCCAATGATCCAAGATAGTGGTGTGTCTAGTTTCATCATATGATGATATGGAAGACAAATATTTATTATTGTAATAATTCAAAAAGACAAACAATTAGAAGTCCAAGATTCATGTGTGAACTCAGGGTTCATGGAAATCCAAAGGACATGAAGTACCAAGAGTCAAATGTAATTACAAAAGTCATTTATTGGGGGACTTTTGAGGTCTAAAATGGGCCTCCTAAGAAAAATTTACAACCAAAAAAAATTGGGCGGTTGGAGGTTTTTACGGAAGTTTTTCTCATCGATGCATGCATTATGTGTGAACGCATCGATGCGTGCATCATGTGTGAACGCACCAATGCGTTTTACCCTATATGCAATGGTACTGTAAATATACCAAGCACCAAGATGGAAAACAAATTTCGGAAGCCCCATGGCATTTAGCAACGTCCCAGTGCGTGTCACCCACAAAGACACACTGGGCCAATAGAAGGTGCATTCACCGGCGTCGTTAAGGTGTAAAAACACATCGGGTCGTTTAGGTGTTAAAATGCACCGAGCTGTTAAGTTATAAAAACACACCGACGCGGTAAAGGAAAACCATATCGGGGCATGCAACGCCTATCTTCCCGCCCGGGTGGTAGTCGTCGATAAAGCGCATCGAGCATTCTAATTGATATCATTGTTTGGTGTATTGCCCATAGGTCCTAGAAACACACCGGTGCGTAGTATCATACAAACGCACCGGTGCGCAGTAACTAACACACATCAGTGTTCATATTCTATTTTTTAGAAGCATCGAACTGTGACAATGCAATTATTATGATTTGTTAAAATTCATTATTCATTATTCAGTGTAAAGGTTCAACTAGATCGAGCCCTAACTCCTTATACCCCGACCTCATTGGGGACATGCAAAGAAGGATCAAGAAAGAGTAGACTGCACTGATACCACTGATCCAAATTTATGCAGGAACACAACAGAATGCACATATAACCATAAATACAAATATGCAACTCAAAATAACACTTCATTTCATTAATAAATAACTGAAATATTTTTACAAATAGAGTGGAAATAAACTAGCTAGGGCGTTGGTAGCTTATCTCTGAGAAGAGATGTGGCGACTATAAGCATCTGAACTATGTGTTACAATGAGGCTCGAAGGCCTATATATTATTGAGAAACAAGGGAAAACCCTAAACATCCAAAAACCTAACCCTAGGAGGTGAAACACTAGAATATAGGCCCCGCCAGGGTAAATTGGTACATCAATTCCCCTGGGTCATAACTTTGCAATACTATCTCCGTTTGACGCACATGGTACATTGTTAGAAATATCTATCTGAGGCCTACAACTGCTAATAGAAAATGTCAAGTCCAGAACAAACTCATATTAGGCAAATGTTTTATGCTCAAAAAACATCGTTTAGGGCCTCAAAACGGGTCCGGAAGTTCAGGACCCGAATAACTGTAAAAAATAGTAAATTGTGCTACAATTAAGGAAATTGAAAACAAAAAGAAACAATGGTGGGGGTCCAAGTGGAATACGCCCAACCACCAATATCCGCCTAGATCATTCCTCCCCCCTTAGGAAGCAATGGTCCCCATTGCGTTGAGTTCCTCCATCAGATGAGGAAACTTCTGTTGAACTTGGTCCCTAGTGAGCCACTTGCCCTGGTGAAGGAGTTAGCCTGCTTTGACAACTCGATATAGATGGATCCTCTGTTGGCGAGTGTTCTTGATCTGTGTGTCCATAATATGATCAGTTGTGGCTTGTTCCATGCAATCTAGGTTTAACTCTCTTGGTGTGAGTTGTTCTGCCATGTCAGATGTGTCCAGTAGAAGTGGAAAGTAGGGCCAAAGGCGATCGACATTGAACACTAGGTGCAGACCAATGAATGGTGCAATACTGAGCTCGAAGGAATTGTACCCTATAACCTTGGTGATGGTGTATGGCCCATATCGGAGCGGGCGAAGCTTGCGATGGGGTCCAGCAAGGCACTCCTTCTACAAATGTAGCCACACTTTGTCACCCACCTAGAAGTTGTGTTGCACCCGATGTTGATCATGCCGCTGCTTGTACTTAGCATTGGCTCTGTCCAATATGTCATAAACCTGTTGGCAAATGTGCTGAATGCGCTCAATGAAGTTGTTCGCCCTGGAAACTTCATACTGGACATGAGTCGAATCAGCCTAAGTAGCTGCAAATGGCATGGCCACGTCAATGGGACATAGTGGTTAGAATCCCAAGGCCACCTGAAAGGGGTTGTGGTCAGTTGAGTTGTGGAGGGCCCGGTTATAGCTATGTTGTACATAAGCGAGGCTCTCATCACATGTGTGTGGATGCTTTGAGTTGTACATGAACATAATGTGTACGACCATCATGTTGGTGACCTCTGTCTGGCCATCAGTTTGGGGATGGAAAGATGTGGACTTAGTGAGCTTGGTGTCCAACATTGACCAGAGGCTAGATCAAAATGTACTGAGGAACCTATTATCCCGATCTAAGAAGATAGACTGTGGGATCCAAAAGTGTACCCACACTCGTTCAAATAAGAGTTTAGCAGTGGCTTCTGCTGTGATGTTCTTCTTGTAGGCCGCCATAAAGGCCATATTTGAGAATCTATTGATGACCACGAAAACACGGTCATTATCATGCTTAGTAGAAGGAAGGCTCGACATGTAATCCATGGAGATGGATTCCCAAGGTCGACTAGGTGTAGGCAACAGAGTATATAGGCCTTGCTTCTTGATGGTTGGTTTGGCAATGGCGCAAATAGTGCCAAATCTGATGTACTTCCCGACATCCTATTGAAGGTTTGGCCAATAGAAATAATTCTGCAGTAGTGCCACTGTTTTCTCGACCCTAAAATGCCTAGCGACCCGACTGTACTGCGCTTTCCGAAATCAAATTGGCAAGCTCTTTTGAAAGAACACAAAGGTTTCCCAAGTGACATAGCAGTGCATCTTGGAGGTGAAAATTTGGAACTCAGTTACCATCCAAGTGTGTCTTGTATGTGTAGTCGAATTCTGCATCGCTCTTGTAGAGAAGCGGCCAATCAGAAGTCTCATGCCCACAAGAGTTGAGCACGGTGTTTATCGCCACGATTGGTGGTCAGCTGAGGCAATCTACGACATTATTGGTGCTCCCATTCTTGTACTTGATGTTCAAATGAAATTGTTGCAGATATGTTGACCACTTTTGATGGCAATCCTTCTGCAAATTCCCGTATGTCTGTATGAATTGTAGGGGTCGGTGGTGTGTGTGGATGATTGTTTCCTTCCCCAAAATGTAATGCTTCCATTGTCGGCAAGCCTGCACAATGGAATACATCTCTTTGTCATAAGTGGGATACTTTTAGACTATGTCGGATAGTGTCTCACTGTGATGTGCCACTGGATGCCACTGTTGAGTAAGAACTGCCCTAATACCATAGTTAGAGGCATCTGTATTGATCTCAAATGGTTGTTGCAAGTCTGGTAATCTGAGCACTGAGGCACAACAAAGGCGATGTTTCAATTCTATGAATGCCTTCTGTTGAGATTCTGACCAAAAGAATTTTTCTTTCACTACTCCCTTGGTGACTTGACTCAAGCACTAAGTGATATGAGAGAATCTCAACACAAACCTGCGGTAGAAATTAGCAAGACCCAAAAAAGTTGCGAAGCTCTATTAGAGTGGTTGGGGCTAGCCAATCCCAAATGAATTGGATCTTGGTTTGATCCACATTCACTGCCCACTCATCAATAATGAATCCCAAATATTGAACCCGAGTCATGCCAAAAGTTCACTTTCTCCAAATTGGCACACAAATTATGTTTCTGTAGTGTTTGGTAGACATGTCAGATGTGGTGGAGGTGCTCTTCCAAGTCTGGCTGAAGATCAGGATGTCATATGGCAAGTACACTACTAGAAATGAGTTGGTGAATGGCCGCAAGATATCGTTTATCAGCCTCATGAAGGTTGTTGGAGCATTTGTCAACCCGAGAGGCATGACCAACCATTCGAAAATGCCCTCCTTGGCTTTGAAGGCTGTCTTCCACACATCGGACGACTCGATTGGTACCTAGTGATACCCGGACTTCAAGTCAATCTTGCTGAAATATTTTTCCGCTTTGATTTGGTCCAGAAGGTCATCAATCTGTGGGATTAGGTACCTATTCCAGACAATGATCTTGTTCAGCACCTGATAGTCAATACAGAGTCTCCAAGTCCCATCCTTCTTCTGCACCAACACGATCGGGATTCGACAGGGCGATGAACTTGGTCAGATGTGACCTTTATGCAGCAACTCCTGAATCTGCCTTTCGATTTCATTGTTCTCTAGAATAGAGCATCGACACATCATTCCATTGGGCAGCGATGCACCTGGGGTCAGATCGATGGGGTGCTTGACCTGACAATGCAGAGGCACCCCTGCGGGCGAGGTGAAGATGTCCCGGTACTCCTCCAAGACCTTGTCCATTTGTTATTGTCATGTGGAGGAGCCTTATCTGGAGGTCATGGCCACAATCTTTTTCTTTCCCTGAGGGCGGATCATCAGGAAAACAAATTTCCCATTTTTGGAAATGAGCTTATTGCATTGTTTTGTAGTAACCAAATATATAGCGACAAGTGATGGTACCTTTGGTATCCTGTACAACTTATTTCCCAAAGTAACAATAACAGCGCGAGGTCGGGATTCATACACAACATGTCGCTTCCACAAGTATGGTCACATAATACCTAATCGGTGAAGGGCTTGATGTTGTAGGGAAGGCAACACTGTTAGCTGACGCAGAGATCCCGTCCTTGGTGAAGCCATTCGATGTTGTACGAATGTGGGTGTGCTATGGTGGGCAAGCCCAACCGCTTAACAACCTCTGCTGAAATGAGGTTCTTTTGGCTCCCACTTTTCACAATGAACTGTAGTGAGGAACCCTTCACCCACATCTGGGAGTGGAAGAGACGCTCCTCCTCATCTGGATCTTATGGTTCTTCCTTTTGGATATTCGTGGTGGCAACGGTGGCATTGGGCTCCACATCTATAACATGCTTCCCTCTGTCATTCCCCTTCTCGGGTTCTGATTTTAGTGTCAGAGCATGCATCTGATTCAGAAGCCTTCATCTTGGCCGCTAGTGACTGCTTGGCCTGACACTCACTTGTGTTGTGAGTGGAGCTCTTATGGAACTCACACCATGTTCCCGTGTCCTTCTTCGACTTCGCGGTTTTGTTCTTTGCTTGCGGCTTTGGAAGGTTGTCTTGGGTCGTCATGCCTTGGCTTTGTCCTTTGTTTTGCGGTTTGGGGGCACCTTTCGCTTGCTTTTGATTCACAGATCTAAAGTCTTGCTTCTTCTATTTGAATTTTTGCTCAATCTTGGCAGCATATCGGTATGCCGTACCAAGCGAGGACATGTCGATTAACTTCATTTCCTCCTAAATGTATCTGCGCAGACAATTGTGGTACATTAGCACCAAATGTTTCTCTGAATCTTTGATACCCAACTTTGTACGCAGGGTATGGAACATATTTGTTAGCTCATGCACATCTTGATCCATTTGTTGCCGCATCATAGTCGATTGTATGTACTTGTCCTTATAGCTCCCCACGAGATAATATTGTTCCTTGATGGTGTCTCGGAAAGAATTCCAAGTGGATATGTTCGAAAACAGAGAGGTTTCCCTCTCGTCATTTTCCTCACATTAGGTTTCCCACCAGTCTTTGACATGGGGGACGACTTTGAGCAGTGAAAAAATAATCTTCTCCCGGTCGAAAAAGTCATGAACCAAGAAATATCCTTATAATAGATTCAACCATCTATCTACAATGTATGCATCTATTTTTCCATCAAGTATGTGAATGTTAAAGTTTACTTGTATCTTAGAAGGGGTTGCGCCTCTAGAGTGGTTGCTGGATGCAGATGCGCCGCCAGTGGGCAGTTGTTGAAGGATTTGGGAAAAGTTATCCATCATCGCGTTCCTTTGTTTTTTAGGGGCCTCCTTGAGTAATATTTTGATAGGGTCTCCTGCTCCCTCATCTTTCTTTTCGTCCCCCATGGGCGGCCGTTGGGGTTTACAAGGCTAATCTTGAAAAGGTTCAACTAGATCAAGCCCTAAATCCTTATACCTCGACCTCGTTGGGGACATGCAAAGAAGGATCGAGAAAGAACAGAACACTCTGATACCACTGATCTGAATTTATGCAAGAACACACATATAACCATAAATAGAAAGATGTAGCGGTTCATTTCATTAATAAATAGTTGAAATTTGTTTACAGACAGAATGGAAATAAACTAGCTAGGGCACTGGTAGCTTATCTCTGAGAAGAGATGTGGCAGCTACATGCCTCTGAACTCTGTGTTACAATGAGCCTCAAGGTCCTATATTTTATTTAGAAACAATGGAAAACCATAAACATCCAAAAACCTAACCCTAGGAGATGGAACGCCAGAATATGGGCCCTGTCAGGGTAAAATGGTACATCAATTTCCCGGGGTCGTAACTTTGGCAAACTATCTCCGTTTGACGCACATGATACATCCTTAGAAATATCTATCCGAGGAGTACAACTCCTGATAGAAAATATCAAGTTCAGAACAAACTCATATTAGTCGGATGTTTGATGCCCAAAAAATGCGGTTTTGGGCGTCAAACAGCTCCAGAAGTTCAGGACCCAAAAAACTGCAAAAAATAGTAAATTGTGCTACAATTAAGGAAAATGAAAAATTGAAAAAAAAATGGTGGGGGTCCAAGTGGAATAAGCGGGTAGCCACCAATATCCACCTGGATCATTCCTCCCCCCTTAGGAAGAAATGGTCCCCATTGCGTTGAGTTCCTCCATGAGATGAGGAAACTCTATTGAACTTGGTCCTTAGTGAGCCACTTGGCCAGGTGAAGGAGTTGGCATCCTTTGATAACTAGATATAGCTGGATCCTCTAGTGGTGGGTGTTCTTTATCCATGTGTCCATAATCCAATCAGTTGTGGCTTGTTCCATGCAGTTTGGGTTTAACTTTTTTGGTGTGAGTTGTTCTACCATGTCAGATGTGTCCAGTAGAGGTGTAAAGTAGGGAAAAAGGTGGTCGACATTGAAAACTAGGTTCAGACCAAGGAATGGTAGAATACTGAGCTCGAAAGCATTTTACCCTACAATCTTGGTGATGGTGTATGGCCCATATCGAAGCGTGCAAAACTTGCGGTGGGGTCCAGCGAGGCGCTCCTTCTGCAAATGTAGCCACATTTGTCACCCACCTGGAAGTTGTGTTGCACCCGATGCTGATCAAGCTACTGCTTGTACTTAGCATTGGCTCAATCCAATATGTCATGAACCTGTTGGTGAATGTGTTGAATACGCTCAATGAAGTTGTTCATCTTAGGAAGCAATGGTCCCCATTGCGTTGAGTTCCTCCATGAGATGAGGAAATTTATGTTGAACTTGGTCCTTGGTGAGCCACTTGCCCAGGTGAAGGAGTTGGCCTCCTTTGATAACTAGATATAGCTAGATCCTCTAGTGGTGGGTGTTCTTTATCTGTGTGTCCATAATCCGATCAGTTGTGGCTTGTTCCATGCAATTTGGGTTTAACCTTGTTGGTTTGAGTTGTTCTGCCATGTCAGATGTGTCCAGTAGACGTGTAAAGTAGGGAAAAAGGTGGTCGACATTAAAAACTGGGTTCAGACCAAGGAATGGTGGAATACTGAGCTCGAAGGCATTGTACCCTATAATATTAGTGATGGTGTATGGCCCATATCGGAGCGTGTGAAGCTTGCGGTGGGGTCCAACGAGGCGCTCCTTCTGCAAATGTAGCCACATATTGTCACCCACCTGGAAGTTGTGTTGCACCCAATGCTGATCAAGGTACTTCTTGTACTTAGCATTGGCTCAATCCAATATGTCATGAACCTGTTGGTGAATGTGCTAAATACTCTCAATGAAGTTGTTCGTCTTGGTAGCTTTAGAGTGGACATGAACCGAATTAGCCTGAGTAGTTGCAAATGGCATGGCTACATGAATGGGACATAGTGGCTGGAATCCCAAGCCCACCTGAAAGGGGATGTGGTTGGTTGAGCTGTGGAGGGCCCGGTTTTAGCTATCTTGTATATAGGGGAGGTTCTCAACCCATGTGCGTGGATGCTTTGAGTTGTACATGTGAATAATGTGTATGATCATCCTGTTGACGATCTTTGTCTGGCCATGAGTTTGGGCATGGAAAGATGTGGACTTGGTGAGCTTGGTGTCCAGCATTGACCAGAGGCTAGACCAAAATGTACTGAGGAAATTGTTGTCCCGATCTGAGATGATAGAATGTGGGATCCCGAAGTGTACCCACACTCATTCAAGGAAGAGTTTAGTAGTGGCTTTAGCTATGATATTCTTCTTGTAGACCACCATAATGGCCATCTTCGAGAATCTGTCGACGACCACGAAAACACAGTCATTGCCATGCTTAGTAGAAGGAAGGCCCGACATGTAATCCATGGAGATGGATTCTAAGGGTTGACTAGGCGTAGGCAACGGAGTATAGAGGCCTTGCTTCTTGATGGTCGGTTTGGCAATGGCATAAGGAGTGCAGGATCTGATATACTTCCTGACATCCTGTCGAAGGTTTGGCCAATAGAAATACTTTTGTAGTACTGCCACTGTTTTCTTGACCCCGAAATGCCTAGCGACATGACTGTAGTGCGCTTTCCAAATCATCTTGGCATGCTCGCTTGAAGGAACACAAAGGTGTCCTAGGTGACATAACAATGCATCCTAGATGTGAAAATTTGGAACTTGGTTACCCTACAAGAGCGTCTTGTATGTTTTGCTGAATTCTAGATCGCTCTTGTAGAGAAGCGGCCAATCAGAAGTCTCATGCCCACAAGAGTTGAACACGGTGGTTATCGCCATGATTGGTGGTCCGCTGAAGTAATCTGCAACATTATTGATGTTGCCCTTCTTGTACTTAATGTTCAAATGAAACTGTTGCAAATATGTGGACCACTTTTGATGGTGATCTTTCTGCAACTTCCCTTGTGTCTCTAGGAGTTGTAGGGGTCGGTGGTCTATGTGGATGATCGTTTCTTGCCCCAAAATGTAATGCTTCCATTGTCAGTAAGCCTGCATAATGGAATACATCTCTTTGTCATAAGTGGGATACTTTCAGACTTTGTTGGATAGTGTCTCATTGTGATATGCCACTAGATGTCGATGTTGAGTAAGAACTGCCCCAATAACATAGTGAGAGGCATTTGTTTCAATCTCAAATGGTTGTTGCAAGTCTGGTAATGTGAGCACTAGGGCACAACAGAGGTGATGCTTCAATTCTACGAACGCCTTCTGTTGAGATTCCGACCAAAATAAATTTTCTTTCGCTCCTCCCTTGATGACTTGACTCAAGGGCCAAGTGATATGAGAAAATCCCAACAGGAACCCGAGGTAAAAATTAGCAAGACCCAAAAAGTTGTGAGGCTCTGTTAGAGTGGTTGGGGCTGACCAATCCCGAATGACTTGGATCTTGGTTGGATCTACATGCACCCCCCGCTCATCAATAATTTATCCCAAATACTGAACCTGGGTCATGCCAAAAGTGCACTTATCCAAATTGGCACACAACTTGTGTTTCCATTGTTCTTGGAGGACTTGTCGGATGTGGTCGAGGTGCTATTCCCAAGTCTGGATGAAGATCGGGATGTCATCCAAGTATAGTACTACAAATGAGTTGGTGAATGGCCGCAAAATGTCGTTCATCAACCTCATGAAGATTGCGGGAGCATTCGTCAACCCGAAAGGCATGAACAACCATTTGAAAAGGTCCTCCTTGGCTTTGAAGGAAGTGTTTCACACATTGGACAGTTCAATTGGTACCTAGTGATACCTAGACTTCAAGTCGATCTTGCTAAAATATTTTGCCCCTTTGAGTTGGTCCAGAAAGTCATCAATCTGTGGAATTGGGTACCTATTCCAGACAGTGATCTAGTTCAGTGCCCAATAGTCAATACAGAGTCTCCAAGTCCCATCCTTCTTCGCACCAACACGATTGGGCTCCCACAGGGTGATGAAATTGGCCGTATGTGACTTTTCTGTAGCAGCTCCTGAATCTTCCTCTTGATTCCATCATTCTCTAGAATAGAGCGCCGATAGATCGTTCCATTGGGCATCGACGCACCTAGGGTCAGATCGATGGGGTGCTTAACCTGACAGTGCAGAGCTACCCTTGCGAGTGAGGTGAAGATGTCCTGGTACTCCTCCACGACCTTGTCCATTTGTTGTTGTCGTGCAGAGGCGCCATGTCTGGAGGTTGTTTCAACAATCTTCTTGCCCTGAGGGCAGATCATTAGGAAAAAAAATTTCCTGGTTTTGGAAATGAGTTTATTGTATTTTTTTGGAGTAACCATAGAGATAACAGTAGGCAGTGGTACCTCTAGTATCTTGTACAACTTATTTCCCAAAGTAACAATAAAAACGCAAGGTCGAGACTCATACACAACATGTCACTTCCACAAGTATGGCTGGCCTAATAATACATCATAAGCATCAAGAGGAGAAATGTCACATAATACCTCATCGGTGAAGGGCTTGATGCTGTAGGGAAGGCGACACTGCTAACTGATGCGGAGATCCCATCCTTGGTGAAGCCACTTGATGGTGTACGACTGTGGGTGTGTTGTGGTTGGAAAACCCAACCGCTTCACAACCTCTACTGAAATGAGGTTCTTTCGGCTCCCACTATCGACTATGAACTATAGCGGGGAACCCTTTACCCACATCTGGGAGTGGAAGAGATGCTTATCCTCCTTTGGATCTTTCGGTTCTTCCGTTTGGATCTTCGTAGTGTCAACGATGGCGTTGGGCTCTGCATCAATAATCTGCTTCGCTTTGTCATTCCCCTTCTCGGTTTCTGATTGAGTGTTGGAAAATGCATTTGATTCAGAAGCCTCTTCATCTCGACCACCAGTGACTGCTTGGCCCGACACTCAGTTGTGTTGTGAGTGGAGCTCTTATGGAACTCACACCACTTTCTCATGTCCTTCTTTGGCTTTGCGATGTTATTCCTTGCTTGTGGCTTTGGCGGATTGTTATGTGCCGCCATGCCTTGGCTTTGTCCTTTGTTCTATGGTTTGGGAACATCTTTTGCTTGATTTTTATACGCAGATCCAAAGTCTTGCTTCTTCTGTCTGAATTTTTGCTCAGTCTTGGCAGCATACTGGTATGTCGTACCAAGCGAGGAGATGTCGAGGAACTCCATTTCCTCCTGAATGTATATGTGCAGACAACTATGATACTTCCGCACGAAATGTTTCTCTGAACCTTTCATACCCAACTTTTTTCATAGGGTATGGAACAGATTCGTTAGCTCATGCACACCCTGATCCCTTTGTTGCTGTAGCGTAGTCCATTGTATGTACTTGTCCTCATAGCTCCCCACAAGATAATAGTGTTCCTTGATGGTGTCTCAGAAAGAATTCCAAGTGGGTACAACTGAGAACAGAGAGGGTTCCCCCTCGTCCTTTTTATCACAGTAGGTTTCCCACCAGTCCTTGACATGGGGGGCAACTTTGAGCAGTGAAAAAATAATCTTCTCCTGGTCGGTAAAGTCATGGATCGAGAAATATCCTTCTAATAGATTCAACCATATATCTATGATGTCTGCATCTATTTGGCCATCAAAAATGGGAATTTCAAAGTTTACTCGTACCTTAAATGGGGTTGCACCTCCAGAGTGGCTGCTAGATGCAGATGCACCGCCACTGGGCAGTCGTTGAAGGATCTAGGCGAAGTTATCTATCATCACGTTCCTTTGTTTTTCAAGGGCCTCCTCGAGCAATATTTTGATAGGATCTTGTGCTCCCTCATCTTTCTTTTCGTTCCCCATGGGCGGTCGTTGGGGCTTGCGAGGTTGATCTTACAAAGATTCAACCAGATTGAGCCCTAACTCCTTAAACCTCGACCTCGTTGGGGACATGAAAAGAAGGATCAAGAAAGAGCAGACCGCTCTAATACCACTGGTATGAATTTATGCAGGAACGCAACAAAATAAACATATAACCATAAATACAAAGATGCAGTGGAAATAACACTTCATTTCATTAATAAATAACTAAAATTTGTTTACATACATAATGGAAATAAACTAGCTAGGGCACTGGTAGCTTATCTCTGAGAAGAGATGTGGCAACTATAGGCCTCTGAACTCTGTGTTACCATTGGCTCGAAGGCCTATATATTATATTATTCAGAAACAATGGAAAACCCTAAACATCCAAAAAATTAACCCTAGGAGATGAAACACCAGAATATGGGCCCCGTCGAGGTAATTGGTACATCAATTTCTCGGGGCCGTAACTTTGACATACTATCTCCATTTGACGCATATGACACATCGTTAGAACTATCTATTTGAAGACTACAAGTTTTGATAACGAATATCAAGTTCATAACAGACTGAGATTCGCCAGATGTTTGATGCCCAGAAAATGTTGTTTAGGGCCTCAAAACGACTCTGGAAGTTCAAGACCCCAAAAAATGCCAAAAATAGTAAATTGTGCTACAATTAAGGAAATTAAAAAACTGAAAGAAATAATGGTGGGGGTCCAAGTGGAATAGGCGAGTGGCCACCAATATCCACCTGGATCAGGAGCGTCATGGATTCACAGATGGTCGAAGTTCCATAGGATGGTTCAGTATTGAGACTGACCCGTTGCGCTCTGGGAGGTTGAGAAGAGTCAATTCTGCAAAGTACGTTAGCGATGGTTTGAAGGAGTTATGTCTTAAATGGATCAAGTGGGAAGCTCGAAAGTATGGTGAAGAAAAAAGCAGAAACTGTGAGATTTTACAGTGGATATGAGTGCTAGTGATGACCATATAAGACAAATTTGACATAGATTCATTCATTGTTGTAATGTCTACTTTCTGGTTTTGTCATGTAAGCATTAAGGGAGGTTATTGGAAGTAAAGCTTCCATGACTTCCAAGTTATCGTGAGTTGCAATTGTGTGAGTTCCTCTAGATCCACTATTCTCGGGTCTAGAAGTATCATGTATTCATATATATGTAATGTCTTTGAGATCAATAAAACTATTGTGTGATTTGTGTTGTGTGAACAATACCTCACTCTTTCTCTATTTTCTAACATTACAACCTCGACAACTTGATAAAAAAAAAGAATACCACAAATTCTTATGCTTTTATTAATGAAAGTATTCTTCACTTCAATCTTTAAGAGAAACCTCCCATTAAACATAATTTCAATTATATATAAGACATCTCATTACAATATTTTTAAGTTTTCCATAGTACTATTTATCTCCTAAAAATATTGCAAAGAAAATAATTTCTATCCCAAAAAAAAAAAATTTCTAATAAACCTTCTTACATTTATTACTTTACACTATTACAAAAACCATTAACTAGCAACCATGCTTCCTTTTTAATTACGTTAAAAACAAAACCGAAAAATTTTAAAAATTTTATTTCAAAGCATTTGTTTTAATTAAAATCTCTCCTTCTAAAGCCCTCTTAAAGTACCTCTATTATATATCTAAATTTATCAATTCAATTAGGTTTTTGTTGAAAAATTGATATATTGAAGAGACATACATCGAAATCTTGAATTGAAAGCTAGGCATTGAGAGCTTTTTGAATTTCTTGATATTATATCTCGAAGAGTATCTCGTAACCAAATTATCAAATTCGATGCCCACTCACTCATCAACTCATGACCCAATTATTTTTCTGAGCATCAACATTCTGTACCTCGATCAGTTACATCGTTGATAAGATCATCGGTGTCTTCGTTCTCTACATATGGAAACGCCGTAGTAAAACTGTTTCAAACTGTTTAGTTAGAGAACACAACACCTGAACCCGTACGACAAAAACTAAATTGACCTCATTCGCCATTGCAAAAGCTCCACACATGGAACCTATGATAATCTCGGTACCATTCAGAAGGTTTGAGGATGGCAGCTGGAATCCATGACATTGGTGAAGTTAAATTAATATACTCTATACAAATCTCTGTACGCTCCAATATCAACATCGTGAATACGGAGATAAGGCTTAGTGTCGGGCTCTTTGCAGTGTCTAACGGTGGAGGAGGCATTTAATATAATATACAGCTAAATCGGCGCCGCGCAGGTTTGTTGTCGTGCTCTCTGCCATTTCTGTCGGCTTCTCTGCCATCTCTAAAGCTGAAAATATGGGATTTAATATATACCGAATTACTAAATGGTCTCAGCTCGGCAACATTTACAGAAAGTACCATACTCTGTAAAGCAGCTGCGGCACAACAGACACATGAACCAAGGTTATACTAACACGTCCCGAGTCCGACAGACCACAATGTGGAAAATTATTGACTTCTCCAGTCAAACCAACTGACATTTTGTTATAACCTTTTACTCGATTTCCGAAAAGGCAAAACTTCAGCTGTAAGTCAGCAGTGCTGCGCATGCATCTTCCCCAGCAATTCGAAGTTTCTCTTCTTCTCGAATCCCCCCACCTCTCTGCCCTTATATCACACGAATAATTATAAATGCTGCCTTTGCTCTTGAAGATTAGTCGTTCACTTTCATTGGAGGAGGAAAAGAGAGTGATAAGGGAAATAATGTGCTCATTCATGTTCTTCTTCTTCTTGATGATGGGGAAGAGATCATCGAAATCCAAGACGAGGGTAAAAAATCTGACAGAGTGGCCTCTTGATATACAGATAAGGGTGGGATCGATTCTGGTGAAAGCCTACACACTGAAACCCGGTTGCACTAAGACGCTGAGGCGCAGCAAAATTTACAGCACCTATTCTGCCAAGGGGGAGAACAGCTTCTTCTCCGATGGAACTTACGAGCCATACTTGTGGATACACAATTCCTCTAATGCTGCTAAATATTTCATCTCACCCACGGCAGCCAAGCAGCAATACATTAGTCTCGATGACCTTCGTGAATGCCTGGAGATGAAGATTTATATGGATGGAGGGAACGGTAGTTTCTCTGTACTCAAGATGCCCAGAGGCCGCTGAGGGTTTCTTTAAGCTTGTTTATTGAGGTCGGACTATATAACTACATGTGCAGTGCAATATATATTGAACTATTGTTTTATTTGTTCAAATTCTTTTCAGTTTGGTTTTCTAAGAAACTTTGCGCAGTTACTTTCTCCGGATATCACACATTTGCATATATTATATCTTCTGTCTTGTGTGTTTGCAGGTTTGCATTTACAGGTCATTGCAGGTACAACATACTACTAGTCTATCTCATCAGCAGTTAAGTTATTTTATTGTGAATACCATTTATTTTCTGCTCTGCGAGCCAGGTTTACAATGGCATAGTCTCGGTTTCAGAAGAAAATTTTAATCATTGCTTCAGCAAAAGTGCTGAGCATAATGGAGATTTCTATATTTTTTGTTTGTTTTCCAACATAAGAGGAGACAAAATACTTTGAGTGAGAAACAACTGCTATGTAGATCTTTGAGAGAACTCTGGCGAAATGTGAAATTGTTTTACGTGATGAAACTTTTACAGGTTCATGGGTTCATAAGATGTCCTATGTTGGACCATTTGTAATTTTGCAAATGATTTTTAAAGTTTGAGTACTTGTGTTTTAATATTATTATGGGAATATAATTGTTTTCACATAATATACTATAATAAAAATTAATACTAATAGCTAGATTCTAATGCATTCAAATTTGAAAATCTCGTAGCTAGATTCTATGTTCTAATTCTGCTTAATGCATTCAAAATTTTGCGAGAATACATAAATCTCGTAGCTAGATTCTATGTTCTAATTCTGCTTAATACTGTAGGTGGATTTTATTTTCCATTTTATTTTTGTTTTCTCATTTATCATAAATTTATGTTTAAAAAAAAAACCAACCAGCTTTCTATTATGTAAAAGTTGTTTATATATAATTACTAATCAATTTCCTTATTTTTTTCTAATTTCACTTTTTCAAAAAACACCGTCCATCATTTTACTGTCTAAACTATATATCTTGATCATGAATCCTTAACTTCTTACATAAAATATGCCATTCTACTTTCAATCCTCACCCAAATCAGACTTTCATATGTTGTGTATCTTTATAGAAAAGAATTATTAAAAAAAACTGAAAAAAATTATAAAAAAAACTAATTTGTTTAGAAAATTACATAATTGTGACTTAATCATGAAAAACACAAACTGTCTAAGCAATATTTATATTCCTAAAGCCATGGTCAGATCCATTGAAAAATGTAGAGAAATATATTTTCATTGGACACATAATCTTATGGTCAGATCCATTGAAAAATGTAGAGAAATATATTTTCATTGGACACATAATCTTCTATATATTTATGTTGGGGCTTGTTGTTATGAGAAAAAAACAGATTTCTAATTTTATTTTATTTTTCATCCATGATATGCTATGCATCTAATTTATGAGCATTAGTGATCCAAAATTTGATCTCTTTATTACACGGTCTATAATAATTTTGGAATGAAAAATATCCATAAAACCAATTCCAAACCACTTTGCAGAAAATAAGACCCTCAACGAGCTAAATGCTCTGCTCTATTATTTATTCCGATGTACACTGTTCCAAGAAATAAAAATCTCCTGGCTTCACAACAATATAAACTCAGGTTCCACAAACACCTTTTTTTCCTGCATAGCATTACAGATGTTTTGAGTTTACTTACTATAGTAGTGGATAATGGCCCTTCGCATGTTGATTTCTGAAAAATTCTCTATTGCTTTATCAAATTTTCCCCATGGGTTTCTTAAATATTTTTGAATTAAAAGTTCAAGCACTGAGTTTTATTATAGTTTTATGGCTCTTTATTTACCTTCCGTTCTTTAACAAAATTAGGATCTTCTTCTATTAGAATTAGTTAGGATTATGCTTACTTTAGTATATCTTGGATTGGGTTTGTTGAGGAAGTTGAGAGAATCTCTCAACTTCTCTCTCTAAAATTAGAATTAGTTTAATTATATATTTGATGTATCTGATTATTGAAGATATAGAATATAATTATTTGTGTGTGAATGCTGTGCGTTTCTGCTCTCTCCAATTATTAATATGGTATTAGAGCCAAGTTGGGCTTAATCCTTCACGGAGTGCCCAGAAAGATGAAAGATTTTTGAGAGAGGTTCTCTGTACGTAGATTAGAAGTGTTGAATTTGTTTGTTTGTAAGAGTGCTGTGTGTGCATCTGCGTGTGTTTCTTGCTCCTTGAAAATTGAACGCTGCGTTACTGAATTTGGAGTCTTGTTATTCCGCCGAGGTCACCAAAATTCAATTCCACTGTCGTTTCTCCGGGTAAGACTGCCGAAGTGTCTTAGAATACCGTGGGCGACTACACAGTGCTCAGTGGAACATGCAGAAAACAGGCGATTCATTGGAATAAGTGACAGAAGTTTTTTTTAACAAATTCAGCGCCTTTTGCCTTCGGGACCTTCCAACTGCTTCAACTTTCAGGCGTTGTTACTGATTCACGAGGTTTTCCATTGGTCCGCAAGCCTTCATTCCGATCTCTGCCAGATTCCAAACCTAAAGAGGTCACCAAAGAAGATTTTTTTAAGGATGCTGGAAGATCCGTCATCTTATTGGGTGTATCTAAGGTTTAAAGAAGAATCTGACGTTGCCAGCTAGTGCTTCTATGCTCTTGACATACAAGAAATGAGATATCTGCCTCTGCCCAATTTTGCCCCTTCAAGTCGATCTTACTAAAATATTTTGCCCCTTTGAGTTGGTCCAGAAAGTCATCAATCTGTGGGATTGAGTACCTATTCCGGACAATGATCTAGTTCAGCACCCGATAGTCAATACAGAGTCTCCAAGTCCCATCCTTCTTCGCACCAACACGATTGGGCCCCCACAGGGCGATGAACTTGGCCGTATGTGACTTTTTTGTAGCAGCTCCTGAATCTGCCTCTTGATTCCATCATTCTCTAGAATAGAGCGCCGATAGATCGTTCCATTGGGCATCGACGCACCTGCGGTCAGATCGATGGGGTGCTTAACCTGACAGTGTAGAGCTACCCTTGCGAGTGAGGTGAAGATGTCCTAGTACTCCTCCACGACCTTGTCCATTTGTTGTTGTCGTGCGGAGGAGCCATGTCTGGAGGTTGTTTCAACAATCTTCTTGCCCTGAGGGCGGATCATTAGGAAAACAAATTTCCTGGTTTTGGAAATGAGTTTACTGTATTTTTTTGCAGTAACCAAAGAGATAACAGTAGGCAGTGGTACCTCTAGTATCCTGTACAACTTATTTCCCAAAGTAGCAATAAAAACGCAAGGTCGGGACTCATACACAACATGTCACTTCCACAAGTATGGTTGGCCTAATAATACATCACAAACATCAAGAGGAGCAATGTCACATAATACCTCATCGGTGAAGGGCTTGCTGCTGTAGGGAAGGCGGCACTGCTAGCTGATGTGGAGATCCCATCCTTGGTGAAGCCACTTGATGGTGTATGACTGTGGGTGTGTTGTGGTTGGAAAACCCAAACGCTTCACGACCTCTACTGAAATGAGGTTCTTTTAGCTCCCACTATCGACGATGAACTATAATGGGGAACCCTTTACCCACATCTGGGAGTGGAAGAGATGCTTATCCTCCTCTAGATATTTCGGTTCTTTCGTTTGTATCTTCGTAGTGTCAATGGTGGCGTTGGGCTCTGCATCAATAATCTGCTTCGCTTTGTCATTCCCCTTCTCGGTTTCTGATTGAGTGTTGGAAAATGCATCTGATTCAGAAGCCTTCATCTCGGCCACCAGTGACTGCTTGGCTCGACACTCAGTTGTGTTGTGAGTGGAGCTCTTATGGAACTCACACCACTTTCTCGTGTCCTTCTTCAGCTTCGCGATGTTATTCCTTGCTTGTGGCTTTGGCGGATTGTTATGGGCCGCCATGCCTTGGGTTTGTCCTTTGTTCTATGGTTTGGGAGCATCTTTTGCTTGATTTTTATACGCAGATCCAAAGTCTCGCTTCTTCTGTCTGAATTTTTGCTTAGTCTTGGCAGGATACTGGTATGTCGTACCAAGCGAGGAGATGTCAAGGAACTCCATTTCCTCCTGAATGTATATGTGCAGACAACTATGATACTTCAGCATGAAATGTTTCTCTGAACCTTTCATACCCAACTTTTTGCACAGGGTATGGAACAGATTCGTTAGCTCATGCACATCCTGATCCCTTTGTTGTTGCAACGTAGTCCATTGTATGTACTTGTCCTCATAGCTCCCCACGAGATAATATTGTTCCTTGATGGTGTCTCGGAAAGAATTCCAAGTGGGTACAACTAAGAACAGAGAGGGTTCCCCCTCATCCTTTTTATCACAGTAGGTTTCCCACCAGTCCTTGACATGGGGGGCGACTTTGAGCAGTGAAAAAATAATCTTCTCTCGGTCGGTAAAGTCATGGATCGAGAAATATCCTTCTAATAGATTCAACCATATATCTACGACGTCTGCATCTATTTGGCCATCAAAAATGGGAATTTAAAAGTTTACTTGTATCTTAAATGGGGTTGCACCTCCAGAGTGGCTGCTAGATGCAGATGCACCGCCACTGGGCAGTCGTTGAAGGATCTGGGCGAAGTTATCCATCATCACGTTCCTTTGCTTTTCAAGGGCCTCCTCGAGCAATATTTTGATAGGATCTTGTGCTCTCTCGTCTTTCTTTTCGTCCCCCATGGGCGGTCATCGGGGCTTGTGAGGCTGATCTTGCAAAGATTCAACTAGATTGAGCCCTAACTCCTTAAACCTCGACCTCGTTGGGGACATGAAAAGAAGGATCAAGAAAGAGCAGACCGCTCTAATACCACTGGTATGAATTTATGCAGGAACGCAACAGAATAAACATATAACCATAAATACAAAGATGCGGTGGAAATAACACTTCATTTCGTTAATAAATAACTAAAATTTGTTTACATACATAATGGAAATAAACTAGCTAGGGCACTGGTAGCTTATCTCTGAGAAGAGATGTGGCAGCTATAGGCCTCTGAACTCTGTGTTACCATTGGCTTGAAGGCCTATATATTATTCAGAAACAATGGAAAACCCTAAACATCCAAAAACCTAACCCTAGGAGATGAAACACCAGAATATGGGCCTTGTCGAGGTAATTGGTACATCAATTTCTCGGGGCCGTAACTTTGACATACTATCTTCGTTTGACGCATATGACACATCATTAGAACTATCTATTTGAGGACTACAAGTTTTGATAACAAATATCAAGTTCGTAATAGATTGAGATTCGCCAGATGTTTGATGCCCAGAAAACGTTGTTTAGGGCCTCAAAACGACTATGGAATTTCAAGACCCCAAAAACTGCGAAAAATAGTAAATTGTGCTACAATTAAGGAAACTAAAAAACTGAAAGAAATAATGGTGGGGGTCCAAGTGGAATAGGCAAGTGGCCACCAATATCCACCTGGATCAGGAGGGTCGTGGATTCACAGATGGTCGAAGTTCCATAGGATGGTTCAGTATCGAGACTGACTCGTTGTGCTCCAAGAGGCTGAGAAGAGTCAATTCTGCAAAGTACATTAGCGATGGCTTGAAGGAGTTATGTCTTAAATGGATCAAGTGGGAAGCTTGAAAGTATGGTGAAGAAAAGAGCAGAAACCGTGAGATTTAACAATGGATATGAGTGCCAGTGATGACCATATCAGACAAATTTGACATAGATTCATTCATTGTTGTAATGTCTACTTTCTGGTTTTGTCGTGTAAGCATTAAGGGAGGTTATTGGAAGTAAAGCTTCCATGCCTTCCAAGTTGTCGTGAGTTGCAATTGTGTGAGTTCCTAGGTTAATAGTTGTACTAGCTATTTTTAGTGATCTAGATCCACTATTCTCGGGTCTAGAAGTATCATGTATTCATATATATGTAATGTCTTTGAGATCAATAAAACTATTGTGTGATTTGTGTTGTGTGAACAATATCTCACTCTTTCTCTATTTTCTAACATCACAACCTCAACAACTTGATAAAGAACAAGAATACCACAAATTCTTATGCTTTTATTAATGAAAATATTCTTCACTTACATCTTTCAGAGAAACCTCCAATTATACATAATTTCAATTATATATAATACATCTCATTACATTATTTTTAAGTTTTCCATAGTACTATTTATCTCCTAAAAATATTGCGAAGAAAATAATTTCTAACCCAAATAAAAAAAAACTTTCTAATAAACCTTCTTACATTTATTACTTTACACTATTACAAAAACCATTAACTAGCAACCATGCTTCCTTATTAATTACGTTAAAAACAAAACCGAAAATATTAAAAAAATTAATTTCAAAGCATTTGTTTTAATTAAAATCTCTCCTTCTAAAGCCCTCTTAAAGCACCTCTAATATATATCTAAATTTATCAATTCAATTAGGTTTTTGTTGAAAAATTGATATATTGAAGAGACATAAATCGAAATCTTGAATTGAAAGCTAGGCATTGGGAGCTTTTTTAATTTCTTGAAAGTTGATTTTATATCTCTAAGAGTATCTCGTAACCAAATTATCAAATTCGATGCCCACTCACTCAGCAACTCATGACCCAATTATTTTTCTGCGCATCAACATTCTGTACCTCGATCAGTTACATCGTTGATAAGACCATCAGTGTCTCCGTTCTCTACATACTGAAACGCCGTAGTAAAACTGTTTCAAACTGTTTAGTTAGAGAACACAACACCTGAACCCGTACGACAAAAACTAAATTGACCTCATTCGCCATCGCAAAAACTCCACACAGGGAACCTATTATAATCTCGCTACCATTCAGAAGGTTTGAGTATGGCAGCTGGAATCCATGACATTGGTGAAGTTAAATAAAATTACTCTACACAAATCTCTGTACGCTCCAATATCAACATCGTGAATACGGAGATAAGGCTTAGTGTCGGGCTCTTTGCAGTGTCTAACGGTGGAGGAGGCATTTAATATTTGCTAAATATTTCATCTCACCCACGGCAGCCAAGCAGCAATACATTAGTCTCGATGACCTTCGTGAATGCGTGGAGATGAAGATTTATATGGATGGAGGGAACGGTAGTTTCTCTGTACTCAAGATGCCCAGAGGCCGCTGAGGGTTTCTTTAAGCTTGTTTATTGAGGTCGGACTATATAACTACATGTGCAGTGCAATATATATTGAACTATTGTTTTATTTGTTCAAATTCTTTTCAGTTTTGTTTTCTCAGAAACTTTGCGCAGTTACTTTCTCCGGATATCACACATTTGCATATATTATATCTTCTGTCTTGTGCGTTTGCAGGTTTGCATTTACAGGTCATTGCAGGTACAACATACTACTAGTCTATCTCATCAGCAGTTAAGTTATTTTTATTGTGAATACCATTTATTTTCTGCTCTGCGAGCCAGGTTTACAATGGCATAGTCTCGGTTTCAGAAGAAAATTTTAATCATTGCTTCAGCAAAAGTGCTGAGCATAATGGAGATTTCTATATTTTTTGTTTGTTTTCCAACATAAGAGGAGAGAAAATACTTTGAGTGAGAAACAACTGCTATGTAGATCTTTGAGAGAACTCTGGCGAAATGTGAAATTGTTTTACGTGATGAAACTTTTGCAGGTTCATGGGTTCATAAGATGTCCTATGTTGGACCATTTGTAATTTTGCAAATGATTTTTAAAGTGAGTACTTGTGTTTTAATATTATTATGGGAATATAATTGTTTTCACATAATATACTATAATAAAAATTAATACTCGTAGCTAGATTCTAATGCATTCAAATTTGAAAATCTCGTAGCTAGATTCTATGTTCTAATTCTGCTTAATACTGTAGGTGGATTTTATTTTCCATTTTATTTTTGTTTTCTCATTTATCATAAATTTATGTTTAAAAAAAAAAAACAACCAGCTTTCTATTATGTAAAAGTTGTTTATATATAATTACTAATCAATTTCCTTATTTTTTCTAATTTCACTTTTTCAAAAAACACTGTCCATCATTTTACTTTCTAAACTATATATCTTGATCATGAATCCTTAACTTCTTACATAAAATATGCCATTCTACTTTCAATCCTCACCCAAATCAGACTTTCATATGTTGTGTATCTTTATAGAAAAGAATTATAAAAAAAACTGAAAAAAATTATAAAAAAAACTAATTTGTATAGAAAATTACATAATTGTGACTTAATCATGAAAAACACAAACTGTCTAAGCAATATTTATACTCCTAAAGCCATGGTCAGATCCATTGAAAAATGTAGAGAAATATATTTTCATTGGACACATAATCTTCTATATATTTATGTTCGGGCTTGTTGTTATGAGAAAAAAACAGATTTCTAATTTTTTTTTTTTTTAATCCATGATATGCTATGCATCTAATTTATGAGCATTAGTGATCCAAAATTTGATCTCTTTATTACACGGTCTATAATCATTTTGAAATGAAAAATATCCATAAAACCAATTCCAAATCACTTTGCAGAAAATAAGACCCTCAAAGAGATAAATGCTCTGCTCTATTATTTATTCCGATACACAGTTCCAAGAAATAAAAATCTCCTGGCTTCACAACCATATAAACTCAGGTTCCACAAACACCTTTTTTTTTCTGCATAGCATTACAAATGTTTTGAGTTTACTTACTAGAGTAGTGGATAATGGCCCTTCGCATGTTGATTTCTGAAAAATTCTCTATTGCTTTATCAAATTTTCCCCATGGGTTTCTTAAATATTTTTGAATTAAAAGTTCAAGCACTGAGTTTTATTATAGTTTTATGGCTCTTTATTTACCTTCCGTTCTTTAACAAAATTAGGATCTTCTTCATCTTTCAAATCTAGTGACCTCCATTTTCATGGTAAATAACAAAACTGAACTCAAGGCATTTCCAACTCTATTTGATCGGATGATCTATTCTTCAACAAGAACGCATCGCTCTGCATAAGTTCAACCCACTTCAGATGCCTTTGATTAAAATTAAACGACCTTTATTTTTGATGGTTAATGTAAATTACGAACTCTTATTATAGTAGATAATGTTTTCACTTCATTCTTTAAGAAGTGCATAAAATTACTGATCATAAATAGAAAATTTCGATGTTTGTCCTTTTTCATTTTACACTATTCCTATGGATATGGACAAATACTACTTTCTATGTGAGTTGAGATAGGGCCTAATAATGGGGCACGAGAGGCCACTAAAAAGGCTTATTAGAAAAGTATCACAATATCAACACAACACAAGGACTTTGTTGACATAAGCCCGAAATAATAGTGTGGTTAGGACTCATACTAATTTTTTATTATTTCCTACAAAGTTATCTTTATCCTCTCATTTGAATAATATTATGCTAATAAAATGCTTATATTCTCAATGCTATGGGTTATGTAAGAATTTCATGGAATAGCATAATGGAGTGCCCCAGAGTTAGAGCCAAGGGAATGTCAACAAGTAAAGCTCTCTATTATATGTACAAGATCAAGTAGTAGTGCTCAATCTAATTTCTGAGGGTACTAGATAAGAAGGCTCGGCCATATTCTTAGAAATAATACCTAATTTCCTAGGTACTAATAGTGATCTTCCCAATTGTGAATTGTCATTCTCTATGTCACTATAGTAGCAATACAATTGATGGGTTGATCTAAATCTATTTTTAGGTAAGGACTCTTAGTATAGCTTAGGGTACGTGGAAGTGAAATTGCATATACAAGTGTTGTTTGATGCACTATTACTTGAAGGGGTGCCAATAGGGGTTACAGGGTGTCCAATAAGTGAAACCTCTTGTATCTTTTGCATGTATGCTTCCCCTACTATATAAATTTCCGGGCTAAATGATATATCACTATGTTATTTATAGATGTTAGAGAACATCTCTAGCTTGAAAAAATGCTTAGAAATGTGTGCTCAAAAAAGTGCTTTGATGCCACTTATGGTGTTCATTACTAGTAATATAGAAATAATAGATTGCAACCACAATAGCTAAAAACAAACCCATAATACCGCAAAATATTATACTTTTATTGATGGAAGCATTTCTAACTCTCTTTGAGAGGGAAACCTCCAATTGAGCATAATTTCACTTATAGATAATTTCACAAGACATCTTAGTACATTCTTACTTTCTTTCTGCTTCTTTTATAGTATTATCTATCTCCTAGTAACATTGTAAAGAAGGAACTTTCTAGTATGGGAAACCTTCTAGTAAACATTCTTACATTTATTACTTTGACACTACTACACAAACCTTATTTACTAGAGATGGCCTCAATACCTAGCAACCTATCCATAGACTTGGACTTGGGGGGTTAGGGAGGGTTGGACACTAACAATTTATTGGAAAGAGTGAGTATACTTCCTCTCTAATTTCCTTTTGCATATGTTTATATAATTATTTTATGATGTAAGTATTTATTCTACCTTTAAGAGATTTAGTGCATATTTTCCTATTCTTTTTACATTAAATACTCAAGAGAGTTTGAGTTTCTTTTAATAATATTTTGTAAAATTGATCTTCTTAGTTCAAGATTTCTCCAATTATTTTGACACTCTGAATTGGGTTGAAAAGAAATACAAACAAAATTAATTTCAAAGCATTTTTTAATTTTTTTTGTAAGTCTCTCCACCTTAATCCCTCTTAAGCTACATCTAAGATATATATAAGTTTATCAATTACCTTTGTGTTGTTAGAGTTGCTCCTTCCATATATATATAAGTTTATCAATTACCTTTGTGTTGTTAGTTGCTCCTTCCAGAGGCATGATAGATTAGAAAGGAATACTTTGCAATTTTAAATTTAAAGGTAGATACTTAGAACTCTTGACCTCAGGTTTTTTTCTATATTCTTAATTATATGTTTTTAATAATATTTGACTTGTTAAAATAGAGTTTATATTGTGGTTGGTGGGTGAATGCATGAAGATGAGTTGCATTTTTTGGACTTTTGGGCCAAATGTGGTGATGAAATTTCAAAATTGTACTCCTTTATGGAATTGAAACCCTCAAATTTCATATGAGCATTGTGAATTTTGTTTTAGAGTGAAAAGAAAATTTGTGGAGAATTATGTTGTTTTCCTAATGATATTTTTTCAAAAACAGTAGTGTCATATAATATGTCAATTTTCCATTAAATGATATGCTTGTGCTTGCAAATTTTAGCACATCTCAGAGGTATGCTTGTCTTGGTGTAGAATATATATATATATATATAAAAGCATGATATACATGGAGAAACTAAGTTTTTCATATTAAAATTTTATTTTTTAATGCAAAATTATATTTGTTATTATTTTTCAAAGTTGAAGTAATATTTCAATTGGATTTTGCAGACACAAATGTTGAAAGTTTTTTTTTCAACCATTTAAATAATTTGAAAAACGAGGATTACCCTTTTGAAGAGGACTGATAATTAAAGATAGTCGTATTTTTTGAATTTTTTAAAAATTTCAAGCATTATGTTTAAAATGAAAAATATCATATTAATTAGAAAATGTCTAACTCATATGCCATTGGATAGAGGATTCCTTCATGAATCCAACATGCTCAAATCTGCCACTTAAGTACAATTTTTTCCCTAAGTTGGGTAGGGTACAAAATGGTGTTGGACAAAAATGTGTAGAAGGAGTGCTAGAATTATGGATTTAGGACCCTAGAAGCTTCATTGAGTTCTTAAATTATAAATTCAAATAGCTCTATAGAGAGTTTACGAAACCCTAGATTGATCCATTTACTTGGTTAAAGAGAGGCTACATAAAGCTATATGGCTTGATTGAGCCTTTTAAAAGTAAAATTTTCATGACAGAATCCTTATGTGAATCTCATAGATTTAGAATCAAGAAAGATCTAAATTTTGATCGAATAATAATTTAACCAAGTTGATTTGATATTATTTTACTAAAAATGAAAATTCAACTAGATCTAGGTTATAAATCTATAACCTAGTATGGGGGAAATGTGTAAGTATGTTTGTTAGTGCTCAAAATATATGTTATCATATATCTTAAATTTGAATGGATCATAAATTTACTGTCCACAAAATTTTTTACCACATCAAATTCCAAATTGTGTAAAATTTTAAACATATTTACTCTTTACTAAAGTCAATATAGTTTCTTAAATCAAAAGAAAAAGATTAATTTAACACAGAATAAAAAATCCTTTAAATTTTCTATAAAAAGACTCCAAAATATTTTAATATTTTTTTAATTAAATCTTTATAAAATGAATCTTTAAAAGGAAAAACTATCTATAATGGATATATTAAAACTTTTAAAGATATAAAATAATTTTAGGTCAAAGTTGTAATAAAAATTGTCATATTGGAAAATATTAATTTTATTATAATTTTTGTTATCATGTCATGTAAAAACCTCATTAAATATAATAATATTATTAAAATATTATTATTATTATTAAAATTTAATATTAATATTATTAAATTTAATAATTTTGGATTAATATAATATTAACTTTAATATAATATAAAAATGGTTATATTATAGTATAATTAATATATTAGGATATATATTAGCTCCAAATATATATGGGAGGGAAGAAAAAAGACCTAGAGTGATAGAGGTGGAGACACAGAGGGAGTGACAAGGGAGAGATGGAGACAAAGTGAGGGAGAGAGAAGAGGAGTGAAGAAAGAGAGAAAGAGAGGAGAGAGGGAGGGAGACACAAAGATGGAGAGAGGGAGAGGAGGAGAGAGTGGAGGAGAAAGAGAGGGGGAGAGAGATGCAGTTGGAGAAAAATATAGGGAGGGAAGAAGAAAGACGCATAGAGAGAGAAGGTGGAAAAAGAGAGAGTGGGGGGGGGGGGGGCAGTGACAAGAGAGAGATGGAGAGACAATGTGTATGTTTGAGGGGGAGATAGAAAGATAAAGAAGGAGAGATGGAGAGAGAGTGTGTATGTTTGAGGGTGATATAGAAAGACAAAGAAGGAGAGATGGAGAGGGAGTGTGTATGTTTGGGGGTGAGATAGAAAGAAAAATAAGGAGAGATGGAGAGAGGGGGGGAGAGAATAAGAGAGGGAGGGAGATAGTGAAAGAGTTGGAGGATTAAAAGAGAGAGAGAGTGATGAGATGAAGAGACAAAGGGTGGTGGGAGTGAAAGGGAGAGAGATGAAGGAAGAGACATAGGAATTGAGAGTGAGAAGGAGAGAGGGGGGGAGAGAGAGATGGTGTTAGAGGGGGAGAGAGAGGGATGTAAGAAGAAATACAGAGAGAGAGAGAGAGAGAGAGAGAGAGAGAGAGAGAGAGAGAGAGAGAGAGAGAGAGAGAAGGGAGATGGAGAGAGAGGGAGAGAGAGGAGAGTAGGAGGGAAGATATATAGAAGGGGAGATATAGGGAAAGAAGGGGAAGAGAGAGAAAGGGAGAGAAAGGGGAAGAGAGAGAGAGAGGGAGGGAAGGGGAAGAGAGAGAGAATGTGGGAGATGGAGAGGGGGAGGGAGAGGGAGATGGAGGGAGATATATGTATATATGGAGAATCAATGTGTATGTTTGAGGGATGATATAGAGGGGAAAAGAAGGAGATACAGAGGGAGATAGAAATAGAGAGAGAGAGAGAGAGAGAGAGAGAGAGAGAGAGAGAGAGAGAGAGAGGTGATATTTTTTTATTTAAAGTTTATATATATATATATATATATATATATATATATATATTAATCCTCTTTGAATTTGACCCTATAACATTTTACCAAAGAAACACATACTCTTAACTGTTATTGTATATATAATTTTTCTCCTTTATATTTATAATTTGTTAATATGAAATTAAGATTTATAATTTCTCCATTACGCATACAAAACAAATATATGTAAAATAAACAATTCAATATTGTGAAAATTTTCCAAACTATAAAATCCATATCATGTACTTAGTAGGTACTCCTTCAAATCAAGAGTGAGGAGTGTTTACTTATTGTTTCAAATTAAAAATGGGAAAATTTTTTACTCACTCATTATTAAAGAAAAGTAAAGCACAATAAAAAAATTATTAACAATGTTAACATTCAAGTGATGGAAAAATTATCACATTAATTAAATAACTCACTTTCATTTAAACTAGATATTTCCTTAAAAAAAATATTATAATTTTTTTTTGGTAAGTCGAAATTTTTTCATTACTCAAAAAGCATATACAAAGATGTCAAAATGCATGTGGTCTCACCCCGAACAGGATTGTTGACCAATGTTATTATCATGCTACATACAAAAGGAAAAATTCCCAATGGAGAGATCCACAACCTTATAGGCTTACATACCAGAAAAAAAAAGAACTAGAAAGACATTGATTACCATAACCAGTCATCAGAAGTGATTGAAGCAGGATTATATAGCCCTGTTCCTACAGGAGTAGGAGGACGGTAAATGAAGTTAACATGTTTCTCAAACTGAGCAAGCCAAGCTTCCAAATTTTTGATCTTCTTAGTCAACAAATTCTGCCCATGCTAGACAACCACAATTCTTTCACTGACATGACATTGAAAATAATGGATTTTCTCAAGCTTGGCCATAAATGCCTTGTGTTCCTCCCTCCAAATCCTATCATGAAATTCTAGCATGTCTATGATAGATTCGACCATCTCTTGGAGAGTCATAGTTCTCCCAGCACACCTAGAAGATGCGCGTGCAACTAAACCCACACCACCTGGATTTCTACTCCACTCCCGTGTGCTCAAGACTCGACCATGACCCGTTACCCTATGCCTATTTCTTGCTTCACGACCGCTCTGAGCCAAGATGTTGCTACCCTTTCCAACCACAAGACCACTCGAATACCTTCACCCAACACATGCTCCATGACCCCCACGCCAAAATCCATGCACAATTTTGACACCCGGGCTGCTACTATCACCATCTCCTCTCACACCACCACTCGAGACTCTATCCGGTACAACTAACCCCTCCCGAAGACTAGGAAAATTTTTAAGAATGGAAAGTTATCTTAAATTTTAGAATCCTTGGCGAATATCACTAGTCCATGATATGAAATTTGTAAAATTTTTGATGATATTTCCGTAATGATATTCAAATTTCTAATAATTGTATATAGTCTTTATCTAAAATTTGGAAATTTTTAACGTAAAATAGTTTTATACCATAAAATTTGGGCAAAATGTTTCTAAAAAAAATTGAAATTAGCGGATCTTTATTTTTTTGGAAAAAGCATGGAAAATTAGCCCACCTGCAAATATTAGCCTCGAAAATTTTCCATGCCCAAGACAGGATGCTTCAGCCTTTGCCTAAATAGGGGCACGCAAGGAATGTGCCCCCGAGGCTAATCCCAATCGACACTAAGGACCACCTAATCAAACCTAGCACCACACACCCAAAAACGACGCACACTGCCAATCGACCACCCTCCATAAGAAACCAATAATTACACACAACAGGCATAAAAGGCAAGGTAACACAATGCCACTAGTCACCTTGACCCTAAATCGTCGTGAAACAATCACAAATCCAGGATAGAACTTGCAGACAACCCGTCACCTGGAAAGGCCAGAAGGACACCTCCCAAATGTGCATAAGAAGAACTAGAAGTTCAGGATCCCATAAACCCTATCAATGCCAAATCAGTTGGACTTCACCGAAGGGAATTCTTCTATTAGTGACCCGAGGAAGGAAAATCCAGGAAATTCCTATGCCGGAGGGCCAAAATAACACCAACGCTAAAACCTATGCCCTAGCAAAACAACCACCACTAGAAGCTTGATGCAGCTTATAAAAGAAAAATACACCTTACATAGAAAAATGAAGAACCACCACCCATAATTCCAAAGTAAGAATCCACGTAGGCCCAAAACCGATAAGATCTTCAAACAAAATACCCTTCAGTGAAGGAATGAAAGGAAAAGTTTCACCTAGAGCAATAGGGAAAGAGTTGTTACTTTATTGAGCCTGCATGAGGCGCGATAAACAAAATACCACCACCATACCCACACAACCCTAAGAAATGAGAACACAGGTAAATTTGTATCCCTAATTGAGCCAAGAAACACCTAGACTACTCCATGTGCCATACACTTAACCACCATATCGTCAATGCCATTGATCCTAGAGACAATACTATTCCTTTGCACGCAGGTGAAGGAAGACGTTTCTCACATTCGAATGTGGTGTAATTAACCACATCGTGATGGAAGCGATGAATTCCTTCTCTCCTTCTCTCATACCTTATGCCAAATGTCATTCTTCACAATGATGCATGGTTTCAAGTGTCCAACACCCCCATCGCAGATAATTCTTTTATTTTTTAAATATAATTACTTTTTAAGTTATTTATAAAATTTTTCTAGTTAATCTAATTCACTTTTAATTAGCATTATTTAAAAAAATATCACATTTAAATCTTTATATTAATAAAAACTTGATAACCTTACTTCTTACAATTATATTACATATTTAAATTACTAAGAAATAATAAATAAATATGCATAACTATAATATGTAATTGAAAATAAAATATAAATAAGTAGGCTCATGCAAAAGATCAATTACTGAAGTCATAAAAGCTTTTACAAGAAAAGAGTTCTTATTTTATTAAAATATAATGAATTATCTTCATCTTGGAACTAGGAAAGGTACAAGGATTTTACATAGGTTGATTATGATACGTGTAATATGAAGTCTAATATTTATTAATATATCATAAATAAAAAGTAAATATATTCATTTTTAGGATGTGGTTATGGAGCTTCATGTTCAAAATCCATGATACCTATGATGTAGTGGGGAACGAAAATCTTAAATTAAATTTGATTTAAACAAGTCGTTTTTCGCCATGACATTTTACATTCTTCTTGATGCTAGCATTATAATGACGAACTGCAGTTGGTAGTTCAAAACGCGTTGATTCTAAAATTTATTATGTGATTTCCTGGAAAAGTTATATATTTAAAATATGATAATATTTACATTAAATTATGTATTTTTAAAGATTTCGTTTAGGTGTTTAAGGGATTTTTTAAGGTAGAATGATATAAAATGTTTAATTGAAAAATTAAATGGGCTTAATTTTGATTTTTTTCAATCAATTTGTAGCTAGATCATAACCGAACCAATTTTTTTATATAACAGAAAATATATAAATTTTTGGTCAATTTTGTATAGAAATTCCTACTTTGGGGATTCTTAAGATAACTCCCACAAAAATCTGCTTTAAATAATTATGATAAAGTCTCACCTTAAATTGTGTTCAACCTAAGACATTATTGGATATTTTTTTGTTTAGGAATGTCCTTCCTTGACATAAAGACTTCTTAACTACGGTTAACTTACATGGTCACTCATTATTGTGGGACCCGTACAAGCTATGCAAAGGCAACCGTAATTACTTCTGGAAAGATGAGAAAGAAAGAAAAAAATAAAATTTTAATGTCCACAATGCTAAAAATAGCCCGTGGGACCTTTGTTAGAGTGAAAACTTGAAAAAAAAGTATGCACCTCGAGAGATTTAATCCTCTTCAAAACAGATCTATATTGGTTCTATATATGCATATAGCATGCGTAACATTTCATTTTTAAAACTACATTTTTGAATGAATAAATGGATACAATGTCTTGAAATTTTACTTCGACACTTGGATTGTATAAAATACACCACATAAATTTGCAATTCCAACAAATCTTTGCTAGAAAAATTTTTAAATTAAAACTGGAATTAAGTGCTCCCTGGAAATGGCTCCAAATTAATTTAAAATTTTAAAAGGAGATAGCTAAAATTGTAAAACAAACCCCCTTCTTTATGTTGATTGCAAAATATCGTAGAATCTAAAGGTCACTCCAGTGAAAGATTCTCTTTATTTAATCTCATTATCAACACACACTGACTTTGGTCATTAGCTCTGTGAAATTACATTTTTTGTGCTACAATTCCCAAAAGGACCTATGGTAATATTTCTCCCCATTAACTTACATGTTATAGCCTGTATATAATATGTATAATATTTTGACATAGTGATATGATTGCAAAAAAATGATTTAGCCAGGTATTTCGAGCAACATCTGTCATATCGGCACAAGTGTGAGACTATTGCAAGCTTGAACACATTTCCTCCCATTCATCCTCCACCATGTAGGTTGTTGTATTTCCTTTGTTGCAATTTTTTTGCAGTAACATCATAGGCATGTTCAATTCCTTTGGTGTATATTTGCACCTTTATGGGAAATTGCTAGTTTTACTATTTACAAGATCCTCCTTAATCCTAACCCATAAAATTAAAATATAAGATCAATTTTTCCTCTTCAAAATAAATTATAGTTAATTTTATGAAACCAGCTCCAAAAATATAAGAAAACAGAGATCAACGCCTTAGAAATAAGCAACTTCGAGGGGGAAACCTCATTTACATTACATAAATGAACAATTCTTGGATGATACAAATGACAAAACCTCCTTTCTATATATAGGAGTCCATGGGGTCACAATATAATCCTAGCCGACCTAACAATAATAATGTAAAGGCACAATAATAACAATATGGGGGTTACAGGGGTACAAAAATGACAATAAAGGGGCTACACTAACAAAAATAAGGGACTACACTAGTAATATAGGGACCTAACATGCCCCTCCCCTTCGAAAAAGTGTTGTTCTCAACGCTTGAGTAGCTCTGGATGCTTCTGTATAAAATTCTCATCCTTCAATGTTGAATCTTTAGTGCATAGGTTCTTCCAGTTAATGAGATACTCTGAAATTGATCGATTTCGTAGTTGTCGAGTTCTTGTTTCTGTGACTGCTTCAGGTTCCAATATGATTTTTCCTTCCTTTTCAAGTTTTGGCAATATTGTTTGAACTGGAAGTTTTTCACCTATAACCTTATTTAAGCATGAAATATGGAAAAATGGATGCACTAGAGAAGAAGTAGGAAGCTCCAATTTGTATGCCATAGTACCAATATTTTTTAACACCTTGAAAGGAGCATAGTACTTTGGTGATAATTTATTATCCTCCTTAGCTTGTTTGAGGGAAATTTGTTTGTATGGTTGTAGCCATGAAAATACCCAATCTCCTACATCAAAACTTCTCTCGCTGCGATGTTGATTTTCCTGTTGTTTCATTTGATTTTGAGCCAAATTTATGTTATCCTTTAAGAGTTGGAGAACTTGTTGTTGATGCTTGATGTGATCTTCCACTGCTTGAACCTTAGAATTTTATCTTAAAGATGATGTGATGGACGGTGGATGATATCCATAAAATTCCATAAATGGGATCATTTTTGCTGTAGTATAGAAGGAAGTGTTATACCACCATTCAACCAGAGGTAACCACTTGACCCATTGTGCTTGTTTATCAGATACAAAACAACGAAGATATCCTTCCAAACATTTGTTCACTATCTTAGTTTTTCCATCGAATTGAGGATGATAAGATGAGCTATGAGCTTGTTGAGTACCCAAACAAGAAAATAATTCCATCCAAAAATTTCCAGTAAAAATGGGATCTCTATTGCTTACAATAATCTTTGGGTTTATATGTAGCTTTTGAACTGTTTCCATAAATTAAATAGCAACTGTACTTGATTTAAATGGATGACATATTGCACAAAAGTGTGCATACTTGGTAAGTTTATCAACTACCACCATTATGACACTCTTTCCTTCGGACTTAGGTAAACCTATGATAAAATCAATTGAAATTTCCTCCCAACGTTGACTTGGAATGAATAAAGGCTTTACAAGACTCGGGGTATTAATTGTCTCAGCTTTATTTTGCTGGAAAACCAAACATTCCACCACAAACTTTTGAATATTAGATTTAAGGCCATCCCAAAAAAATTCTTTCTTCACCCTGTGGTGAGTTTTTAAAAATCCTGAGTGTCCTCCGAAGGGAGATGAGTGCAATTCCAAAAGAATATTTTGTTTTAGTTGGGAATTATTACAAATATATAAGCGATATTTGTACCATAAGGAATCATTTTTCCAACTAAATGTATCAGATTTACTAGGATCTTAGTGCAACTTTTGAATGAGTGTCCACACTTCTTCGTCCTTCTTCCATTCATCCCTTCCTTCGGTTATCCAATCTGGTTGGATAATAGAAATGGCACAAAGCAATGCTTCCACCACTTCATCCTTTCGTGAGAGTGCATCCGCAACAACATTTAGCTTCCCTTTTTTTTAGATGATTTCAAAGTCATAACCCAACATCTTTATGACCCATTTTTGTTGCTCTTCTGAAGTATTTGTTCCAAAAAGTGTTTAAGACTACCATGATCAGTTTTTACCTTGAAGTGTCTTCCCATTAGGTAAGTTCATCATTTCTTTAGTACATGTAGTATTTCCAACATTTCCTTCTCATAAATATCTTTTTGTAAATACTTTCCTTTGATTGGGCGACTTTCAAAAGCAATGGGTCATCCTTCTTGCATTAAAACTGCACCAATTCCATTTCCTGAGGCATCACATTCCACAATAAAGGTTTTTGTGAAGTCTGGCATAGATAAGACCGGTGCTAGGCACATTGCTTCTTTAAGATGCTCAAAGGCCTTAGTTGCTTCAGGATTCCATGAAAATTCATCTTTCTTCAATACTGTTGTTAGAGGTGCTACTATTCTCCCATAATTCTTAACACACTTGTGATAATAACCTGTTAACATGAGAAATCCTCACAAATTATTTATGGTTGTGGGGAATTTCCATTCCTTAATGGCTTTAATTTTGTTAGGGTCTACCTTAACACCCTCATGAGATATAATATGACCCAGATATTCCATCTCTTGTACTCCAAAGAAAATTTTTGAGGTTTTGCATATAATTGTTTCTCTTCCAATAGTTTGAGTACCTTGTCAACATGTTGAACATGATCCTTCCAAGACCTGTTGTATATTAGTATATCATAAAAAAATACTAACACAAATTTTCGAAGGAAGGTTTTGAAAATGGAATTCATCAACCCTTGAAATGTAGAAGGTGCATTAGTAAGGCCAAAATGCATGACCAAAAATTCATAATGACCCTCATGATTTTGAAATGTTGTTTTCTGAATATCTTCATTATTCATTCTAATTTGATGATATCGTGAATGAAGATCCAACTTGGTAAAATAAATTGCTCCATGTAATTAATCCAATAATTCATCAATCACACGAATGGGAAATTTATCGTTAATAGTGAGTTTATTGAGCTCCCTATAATCCAGACACATGCGCCATGATCCATCCTTCTTGTACACCAATACTACTGGAGCAGAGAAAGAACTTTGACTAGGTTGAATTATACCAGCCTCTAACATTTCTACAATCATACATTAAATTTTAATTTTTTGGACATAAGGATATCTGTAAGGTCTGATGTTTGGAGGAACACTTCTTGGAATCAAATGAATAGCATGTTCATGATCATGAATAGGTGGGAGTCCTTTGGGAGTTTCAAACACCTTGGAATAATTGTCCAAGACTTTTTGGAGATCTGGAGAAATAGATGATTTTAATGTTGGAACTTCTAGTGAGCATAATTGTGAAATTACGCCTCGTTGTTATTTCTTCATAAGATTTTTCATGAAATTAGAGCTTATTATCTTTCCCAGATTCCTTGCAATACCCCATAATTCAACTTCCTTTCCTTTCGAAATTTTTTTTAGGAAAAGTTCTTGAAAATTAAAATCTACCATCCCCAAAGATTGTAAACATTGTACTCCTAGTACAACATTAGCACTTGCCATTGGAATGGAAAGCATTGGACTATTCAATACATATTACCCCATGGTTAGCTTGATAATATGTCATTTTCCAGAGAAATTTATAGTTCCTCCATTTGCAACCATCACTTGACATTCTGGTGTTCGTTATATGAAGCAATTCAATTCCTTTGCTACCTTACAATGAATAAAATTATGGGTACTACCCGAATCAATCAACATTATTACATTTTTGTTCTTGATATGTCCTTCTATCTTGAGAGGTTGAGGAGTGGTAATTCCTGCCAATGAATTACATGATATGGTCGCACTCATTTCTTCTTTCTCTAAGGTTGGTTCCTGGTGTATATCCTCTTCTTTTGAATTTTCTTGTTCATTTTATTCCTCCTCTTCACAATCTATGTAAAATAATTTCTTCTCAGCACACTTATGACCTTTAGTGTATTTTATATCACAATTGTAGCAAAGCCCTTTTGCTATTTTTTCTTCCAATTGTTGTGCTGTCAACTTGTAGGTTGTGGAAGTCTAGGAGTAGCAACACTTCCATCTTTGTAGATGTGAATGGTAGGCTTCCTTGTTGCCATAATTTTACATTCAATTTTTCTTACCAACCTGAATGCCTTCTCAAATGAATCAGGTTCCCAAAGGCGAACTTCATGTTGGATGTTATCCTTTAAATTCCCTCTGAATACATCAATCCTCTGTTCCTCTCGAATATCATTTACCCTTATATTCAATTTTTGGAAGTCCTCAATGTGCTCCACCACTGAACCCTTTTGTTTGAGATTTATCAATTGGCTAAATAAGGAGTTGCTCTTTGTATCCTCATAATGTGTTATCATTTCCTCCACAAAAATGGCCAAGTGACAATTTTTTGATGGAAGAAAAGCCATAGATAACATACAAATGTATTTTTTTCTAAATATAAAGTTGCAATGTGTACCTTTTGTATTTCTTTCACATTATTGAGATCAAAATATCGCTCCATCTGTAGTATCCATGTTAGAGGATCCTTGCCATTAAACTTCCTCATATCGATATTTGGAATATGGTGGGTATTCAATACAATATTAGAGTCTATGAAATCACGATTAACATTTATTTTATTATCATCATGAGTTTCCTCTACTATATTTTCGCCATTAGGAATCATTCCTTGAATCAACTTTGTCAAACCTTCCATGTCTGCTTTTAGATTATTCTTCATGTCTTCTATGTTTTCTTTTAGTTTTTCTTCTATACCATCAATCTTAGATTCCATGTCTTCCATGCCATTCTTCAAACCATCCATCCTATATTCCATGCCCTTCTTCAAACCATCCATCTTATATTCCATGCCCTTCTTCAAACCATCCATCTTATCTTCCATGCCTTTCTTCAAAATTTCCATTTCAGTTTTTGTTTCTCTTTGCGAGAGCAAAATTTGGTGCACTTGCTCTTATAATTTTGATATATCATGTTGCACTTCTTCATCTTCATGAGCCATAGTAGAGTATTCTGAGGGCTTAGTGGGTGTTGAATTCCTTTTATGGGGAATTTTAGAACCCAATTTTGATATATATTCTTCAATATGCCCTTGGAATCATTTCAAACTGATTTTTCAAACAAGACTTATGCAATTTGAAAAAAAATGCACACATTTTTCCTGCTTTTGAGGAGCTCGATATTGAAACTGAATTATCTCTGTGATTTTAGATCTTAAATATTTAAAATTTGATTCTGTAGTATCCCTCTTAATCTTCTTTCTAATGCCATAAATATGACCTGATTTGGATGCTTCGAGACAAAGTTATGCCCAATATCCCATAATGACCTAATTATGGAATAGTTCAGTAGAGCTAACTTGTATGGCGTGCCACGTGTCAATGTTTCCTCCATCAACTCTGAAATTGATACATAATAAACTAAAATCCATTTGATTTAGGCCACTTTTTATAGAATTCCAATCTGATGCTGAGAGAGAGAGTTATGACAATTTTCCCAACTTCACCCCTTTTAGATGAAATTCGAGAGCCTTAAAAAACCCTAACTTCCATAGATCATATCTCCGAAAATATTATGAACCAAGATTTGAAATTTTTACACGAAGTTCCTTGGGCTTTCAGCTTTTTGTGATAACAATTTTAGCTTCTTAAATTTCGTAGAAAAAACGTTATAACGAAAATGTCACGATGACATGTTTGGAGCAGCGAAACCCTAGAATCCAAAGCTTTGATACCAAATGTTATGAAACCAACTCCAAAAATAGAATAAAAGAGAGATCAACGCCTTAGAAATAAACCACTTCGAGGGGTCAACCTCCTTTACATTACATAAATGAATAATTCTTGGATGATAAAAATGACAAAACCTTCTTTCTATATATAGGAGTCCATGGGGTCACAATATAATCTTAACCGACCTAACAATAATAATGTAAGGGCACAATAATAACAATATTTGGGTTACAGGGGTACAACAATGACAATAAAGGGGCTACACTAAGAAAACAAGCATACCTCTTGATATTAAAAACCTATAAATTAAAAATGATAATCATATTATTTGGCAGAAATTTGACTTTAAGGATCTGAGGTTATAACTACTTTGACATTAAAATATTTGATAAAAATATGAGTTTATGATGGGTGCAGATTTTCCTCGAACTCAAAAGCCTTTATCCATTTGACTTGCCCTAAGATGATTCATCAACTTTAACTGTTCATTTTCCTGTATAAGTTGATTAATCTAATTTCAAGGAAATATATCATAATTAGATATTGTTGATGCCAGTACATATTATTTGTAGATTTGTCGGCGTGAGTCTTAAAATAGGGATATTTATCAAAGTTACTACCATCACCCTGAGTGTGATCATCATTAGCTACAAATTTGAAATTTAAACCAAACTGAGGTTTATTCTTTTTTGGAAATGGCTCGAGAGGAGATTCAAGATAAAAGATGGCTTATTTAAAGGGGACATTTTTACCCTTATTGTACCTAGCTCTGGATATTTTTTTCTTTAATTTTTTTCCCTTCAATTAGGATTAAGGATTAGGGTATGGTTGACATCTTTCATTTTCATGTGCAAGTTCAAAATGAAGACTATGGTTTGAGGAATTCAACTTGACATCATACTTGAAATTGGATTAGATTTTAATGTGGTGAAACCTTGATTTATTTGGCATACTTCATGTAATGTGAATAAGTGTTGAGTCGGGAGTTTCAACCTTAATCTCAACAAATAATTTTGACCCATCAGAATGACACAGATCATTAAGGCTGAAATCATCAACACCATGTAATAGAGAAATTTTGAGGTTTAAAATGGGCATCCTAAGGAATATTATAAAATAATAGTGGAAATAATAAAATAAGATTAGGTTACATCATCAAATTTTAGAGGGAAAAAAACTACTTTTTCAACTCATATTTTCAACTTATCTCCTTATAGTTTTACTCAAATTTCAAGAGGGAGCATTCGTTGGATGAATAATTTAATTCCTCATTTAAGGAGTACCCATTTTTCATACGTTCGATGGACCTTAATACATGAAAAATGAGAAATACATGAAAAAAATTATTGTACTCACGTTTTTCACGTGTTTCTCATTTTGAGATCATGTTTTTCATGTATTTTTCATTTTTTGTGTAGCAATGTCCATATAAATTATGGAATATGGGTACTCCTTATATGAGGAATATAATTCCACATCTAACGAGTCCTCCTGCTCGAAATTTGAGTAAAATAGTAGGGTGATAAGTTGAAAATACGAGTTAATTTTTTTTTTTATTTCACTTTTTTACTCCATAAATGGTGAGCCATACCTATTGTTGACATCATCATCTTAAATCCTATTGCTTTTTATAAAGTTTATTATGTTTATACGCCTACAACAGATGTCGAATGTCATGATTTTTTCTTGTAGCATATGCTTTATGTGGTCCTGTTGGAACACCTAATCCTACATGGGTAGGTGTGGAATGCGAAAAGTCACAATGGAGTCCAAGTGACCTTGGAATATGAAACCAAGAGTCACACCATTGTATTATAAATGTACATCATGTATAATGGAAAAAATAAGAAAGCCTCACGCTTATCTTTCATTGTGTGTTGAGTCTCTTGTGTGTGTGTGTTTATCTTCCTCATACACCATGTGTGTGTTCAACATGGTGTTTAACATGGTATCAGAGTGGGCGATCACTGGCCCTGCTCAAAATTGAGTGAGCCATTTGTGTTTATGGCATGTGCATATCTACAAAATTCTTGGCATTTTTGCAGCAATTAGAGAATTTCTGCAACAAACATTTTTCCACATTTAGAAAGTGGTTTTGAGAAGGAGCATCATTCAGAAATTGACAGCATTCAAAAATTGGCTTTGAAGAAAGGCAACACTGCCCATCTGAAGGTTTTCATTCTAATTTTTCTCTACAATTTCTGCTCATTAAAATCGGCAATTTGAAGAGCTGCTGGATACTATTTATATTGGGTTTCTGAAGAAGATTATGGATTTTTATTGCTATAATTTCCAGAAAAATTCTGTTGTGTATGCCTGCTTAAAATTCTGCATTTTTTGTGAAATTTCGTTGTTTATGATCAATTCACTGCTCTTTTCTGTTTAATTTAAAAAAAAAAAAAAACAATTCAAACTTCAGGGCTTTCGGCCCCCTCCTCTGCAACCTGCAATTTTTTTTTTTACTCATTTGCATACGCCCTACCCACTATCACTCCCCTTACCCTGTGCTATCTCCCAACCCCTCGGCCTTTTTGCACTACACAGCTCTTACGCGGCCTACCCACTACCCAAAGCCCGGCCTTACGGCCCCCCCACACTCCCCAAACCCTGCAGCCTGCACACACATTCGGCCTCTACTCCACGGCCCTTGCACTAGACTCCCTTCTGCTCACACGCTCCCACGCTCATAAACTCCACCCTGCGCTCACCTCGCTCGCATCACTCCCCTTCCTTACTCCTCGACCACTCCTTTCACTTGCTCCAAAGCTCTCACGCTGCTCCAACTGACCGCACCTTAACCCCGAGCCCCCTCGACCAATTCGAACTTCGCCACCACTCAACCAGCACTCCCATTTCTCTTATCGCTCTCAACCCACGCAGCTACGCCCTCCTCTCGACCTTACCCGCCTCCCCTACGCCCTCACCCCCGTCTCTTCTCACACAACCTGCGCACTACCCCTCTACGGAAATCCCATTCCCAAACCCGTCCCCTCCCTACCTCTTGGCGTCCCCCTCCCATGCATCTTTTAAAACTATAAATTTACTTTAATTTTTTTTTTAAATTTTAGTTTAAACGTACCCTCCACCCCAAACAAATTTCAAAATTTCGTTTTTTATTTAAAAAAAAATAAAAAAAATAAAAAATCCCCTTCCCTTTTTAAAATAAATTTCATTTCCCATTTTAAATTAATTTCCTTTCTTAATTTATTAAATTCCCTTTCCATTATTACAATCCCTCCCCAAGTTTTTTAATTAATTCCCCTCATTTTTAATTATTCTCATTTCAATTAATTTTTTTACTAATAAAAAAAAAAAAAAAACAGTAGAGAGAGAGGAAGAGAGGAAGAGCAGAGGAAGAAGAGGAAATGAACAACAGAATTGAAGAAATGGCATGGACTATATTTAGAGAAAACTGAATTTGACATTGTGTGATTTGTGGCATAAGGGTGATTTTCTGAAGAAATTGACATTTGAAGACAAGTTTGCCATCATTGAAAACAACTCTTTGAAGAAAAAAATTCAGTTGCCTTAAAGTCCTCTTGCACAAGTCTTTTGCTGCACACTCATACAAAAATTTGCAGAAATATTGTATTGTATTTGCATCTTCTTCATAGTTGCAATCAGTACTTGAGTTGTTGAAAAATTGTTGATTGCCCTCCATCATTTGAGGAGCAGATTTTGTACTTTGAGATTTCCATAGTTGGAAATTCTTTGGAGTCATTTGTATTTGTTGTTGAATCACATTGTAAACGGGTGCATTTTTGGTTGAAGCTGACACCCTTTCATTTTTGAGCCTAAGTTGTTGAAATGGCTAAAATAAATGAGGCATTAGAGTTCTTGAATTCATTCATTCCAATGTTGATGATATGATAAAAATGAGCAATAATGCTCTTTGTAACATTCAAAATTGTTTGCAAGATGCACAAGAAAAAATTGAGTTTTTGCAGTTGGAAACTCAGCTTCAGCAAGATGAACTTCAGCAAAAGAGTCACCATTTTGAACCTGTTTCTGTTCAGAATATTGTGAAGGACTCTCATTAGCAGAAAGAAGATAAAGTTCCAGTTGATTCCCATTCAGTTCCTTGCACAAGAGAAGATGTACATGCAGATGCAGCAGCTCGGCCTGCACTTCTCAAGCCCGTCATCAGACCTTGGGAAGATCTTGTCCACAACAAGCAAAGAACTGGTCTTGGATATGACAAGGATGTGTCCTTTCATATTCCAAACTACACCAAGCCCATCTTATTTCAGAGTGTCAGATTCCTATATGACAGTTCACCTGCAGCTGTTCCAGATCCTGCTCCACAACAACAATCATAGATTGTAAAATGCCAACACTGTGATCGAGTTGGCCATATGAAAGATCACTGTTTGGATCTTCATCCATGCAAGCACTGTGGTCGGTACACCCATTCTTCAGACAGATGCTTCAAAAACAAGCATCCTGCAAGAACCAAGATTCATCTTGGATGGATCGCTTCTTGGCAATGGGCATCAGCAGCCAAGAAGATGTTTAAGTCGCATGTCCGAACATGGTCACGGATATTGAAAAAACTTGCAGTTGAGTTTTCACCATCATCTCACCTTGTCCCTGACAGGGGGGAAAATGGTGGTCATGTACAAGCTTCAACGACAGATCAAGCGAGCTTGAGCCACAATCTCTCATTCCATGTTCAGAGTTGTAGCCAGAGACACAACAGTTCAAGCGAGCCTGAGCCACAATTCGTCATTCAGAGATGTAGCCAGAGACAGAGATGCCCATGAGCATGCCTTCGGTTAGTGGACAACCTTAAACCATCATCTTTGGTTGGTGGATAACCTAAAACCATCACAGGTAGTAGACCTCCCTTCTTTTAGGTCGAAGGTCTCCCTTTCATATATGAGGAACACTTCCTCTAGCAGAAGCCTTCAGCTTCTTGCCAGCTTTGATTGAGTTCCAAGAAATGCTTCAAAGAATTCCAGAGTTGTTGGTAATCCTAAAACCATCACAGGTAGTAGAACTCCCTTCTTTTAGGTTGAAGGTCTCCCTTTTTTGTGAGGGACAATTCCTCTAGCAGAAGCTTTCAGCTTCTTGCCAGTTTTGGAAGAGTTCCAGGAACTGCAACAAGTTTTTTGTTCTAGTGTTGGTGGTCATCCTTAAACCACCTATTTTTTCCAACATTTCAGAGAGTTGATTCAGCCCAAGTGCTGCCATGTATACTTTGCAGATTTGTATTACAACTCTCTTCTTGGACTCACACATACCCCTTCGGATTAAGGGGGGATGTTGGAACACCTAATCCTCATGGGTAGGTGTGGAATGCGAAAAGTCACAATGGAGTCCAAGTGACCTTGGAATATGAAACCAAGAGTCACACCATTGTATTATAAATGTACATCATGTATAATGGAAAAAATAAGAAAGCCTCACACTTATCTTTCATTGTGTGTTGAGTCTCTTGTGTGTGTGTGTTTATCTTCCTCATATAGCATGTGTGTGTTCAACATGGTGTTTAACAGGTCCACCCTTCTTTTATAATGGTTTCTATGGTTTCTAGCTGTAGGTATATTTGGATTGTTATTATTTTTTGTTTAACCATTTGAGCATTGACTGTTAAAACTTTTTATGTATTGTGTGTCGCAGATGCCTGAAGTCATGATTTTTTCTTCTAGCAAATGCTTTATATGGCCCACCTTGTGTGGAGGAAAGATATGCACACTGAATTTCACACATCTCTACCTCCACACAATGGGTTAATGGAATACATTTAAATAATTAAATTATAATTTTGTATTTTAACATTTAATTTTAAGGATATCAATTATTACTCTTACAGATTAATAATTTTCCCAAACATGTCTTGAAAATAAAAAAGAACATAATCAAATCATGACACTAATTATGTAACATGTGCGATAGATGGGAGATTCCAAGATTTTTGCTTCTAGTAGATGTTTTATGCGACCCAATTTTTTTTTTAAGAAATTAAAAGGTGTGCAAAAGTTTGCATGTAGAGGAGATTCAACATTTTCGGTTCATGAGTTTCCTTTTTTATGTTTTGCAATGAACATGAACACTTTATCTGTGAGAAAACTAGTACAAAGACACACACATTTACTAATTGTACCTAATGTCTTAAACTGGAAAAAAATTTTGTAAGCAAACTTGATGCAGAGGTGGAAGTGTGGAGGTTCAGGGAAAACACGTCCACTTGAAAACTTTCTACTATGTATAATTATGAATAATTGATATATAACGATGGTTATTATAATACCATAGAGAAAATATTTGATCCATCTTCATAACTAACTGCAGTTAAGGGAAATAAGCCATAATTGAAAGATACAAATTTTATAGCACATAATTTTGAGCTAACATGCATCCGCAAGGGGCGTCATTTGCTTTAACACTACAAAGTGTTTATCAAGTTTCCTAAAGAGGGACAAGCAATGTGCGAAGAGTGTTTGTTGTTTGTGAGTTGTCTTGGAAATATATTTAGCATGAGAAGAGATACAATCAAGGAAAATTGTAAGGATGGAATAATTTTGTAAAAATGTTTAGATTTCTAATTATTTTATATTAGACAATATATAATATTGGTTATTTTTAAGGTTAAAAAAAAATTATACTATAAAATTTGGGTGAATTCATTTTTAGAAAAATGGAAATTGGTAAATATTTTTTTTGGAGAAAACGTGGAATATTAGCACACCCGCGAATAATAGCCCCTAAAATTTTCTGTGGTTACAATATATTAATTTGAGATTCATTCTCATTCATCTCAGACACACCCTCCACCCCCCACCCCCCTCCCTCTATCTACGTAAAGTACTTGCAACCACGTCAGTTATGGCATCATTGGGAATTGTAGTTGTATAATAGTGTCAGTCTCATTATCAGTGTGAGGGCACTCACCTCAGCAATTCTCACTCACAAAATTAGCTTTTTCTGATTTTTAAATTATTTCTTAGGCACTAACAAATGGAAAAAAGAAAGTGCCCTCCACCAGGGGAATTATGTTCCATCAAAGCTCGTACAGCCAATCAAAAATTATAAATAAGACTAGCCAAAAAATTAGAAAACTATTTTTGAATTTACGGGAAAATTAGAAAATTAAGAAGTTTCCCAAAACTTTGGTTAAAATTACAATAAAACCATAAAATTATTGATATTCAATTCACTTTGACGTCAGGTGAATGTTCATTATTCTCACAAACTAATAATAATTCTTCCAACCATGTGTTGAAAATAAAAAAGAAAATAATCAAAGCATGAAAATAATGATGTAACCCATGCGGTAGATGCCAAATACCAAGATTTTTGCTTCTAATAGATGTTTTATGTGGCCCACAATTTTTTTAAGAAATTAAAAGGTGTGCAAAGGTTTTCTTTTAGAGGAGCTTCAACATTTTCAGTTCATGAGTTTCCTTTTTCATGTTTTTCAATGAACATAAACGCTTTATCCATAAGAAAACTAGTACAAACATGCACACGTGTACCAATGGTACATAACCTTTTAAAATCAACATAATGTTTTTTATCTGGATTTATGTAGGAACGCAATAAAATATAGAAATAGACATAAACATAGAGATGCAGCGGAAATAATACTTTATTTCATTTATAGAAAATAACTGAAATATGTTTACAGCCAGAATGGAAATAAACTATCTAGGGCGATGGTAGCTTATCTCTGAGAAGAGATGTGGTGACTACATGCCTCTGAACTGTGTTACAATGAGGCTCGAAGGCCTATTTATTGTTGAGAAACAATGCAAAACCCTAAATATAAAAAACTAACAGTAGGAGATGAAGCGCCAAAACTATGGGCCCCGTTTGGGTAAATTGGTGTTTCAACTTCTCAGGGACGTAATTTTGGCATACGATCTCCGTTTGACGTGCATCATACCTCGCTATAAATATATATCCAAGGAGTACAAGTTTTTTGTGTGAGCAACATCGGTCTATGTATGGACCCATGTTGCTCTCGGTTTTCCCAAAAAACGTCGTTTAGGGCCTCAAAATGGCTTCGGAAGTTTAGGACCCAAAAAACTGCTAAAATAGTAAGCTGTGCTGCAACTAAAAAACAAAAAGAACTGGTGGTGGAATTTAAAATGGAATAGTTTGGTGGCCACCAAGATGTGCTGAAAGTGAAAAACTGAAAGAACCGATGGTGGGGCTCCAAATGGAATAGATGGGTGGCCACCAATGTCTGCCTGGATCATTCCTCCCCCTTAGGAAGCAATGGTACCCATTGCATTGAGATCCTCCATGAGATGAGGCAAATTCTATTGAACTGGGTATTAGATTTGTTGAAGATGTCATGGACTCGCGGGCGGACATGCTGGATGTGTTCAATAAATTTTGGTTTCTTTATCAGCCTTAGATAGTACATGTGTGGATTCTGTCTGTGTAGTCGCATGAGGTATGACAACATCAGGCGGCGGTGTGTCGGGGGTCAGCTCAATGGAGTGCTTGTATTGACAATGTAGAGAAACCTCTATTAGTGAGGAGAAAATGTCCTCATATTCCTCCATGACTTTGTCCATCTGCTGCAGCCATGTAGGGGAGCCCTGTCTTGAGGTTGTGGTCACAATATTCTTCCTTCCTTGTGAGCTACTTGTAAGGAAAATAAATCTCTTGTTTTGGGAAACAATCTTACTGCGTTGTTTAGCAGTAGTCAAAGAGATGACAGGAGGCGGTACCACCTTCGGTTTCCTGTAGAAGTTATTGCCCAAAGTAATAATAACAGCAAGAGGACTAGACTCATACACAACATGTCACCTCCACAAGTATGGTTGGTTGAATAATACATCAGCTACATCAAGAGGAGCAACATCACACAATACCTCATCCGTGAATGGCTTGATGTTGTACGGAAGGTGACACTGTTGGTGGACGCGCAGATATCTCCCATTTTAGTGTATCGTGATTTAGCAGATTGGCGGACCAAATGCACAGGGTAACATCAGACCAGTATTCTGAGTCCTAGGACCTAGCCTTCCTGGACTCAGAGAGGGCTCTCTCTGTTGTATGCAAAGGATGTGTACTTGTTTGCTTCTAGGGTTTTTATTTTAGGCTAGTTGTTAATTTTAGGGTTTTTTGTTTGTTTTGGTTGGGTAAGATGGTAAAGTAGAATAGGTGGAGTGAGAGGTCTTCAAATCATTGGGCTATGGATTCAATGAAAGTGATGGATATCTCAATAATGAAACAAGATGCATAACAGGGAAAATCTAGCATAGTCAAATGGATCTTTAAGGTATGTGTGAAGTGAAGTGAACAATAAGTTTGTGAGCATAGTAGGTGTGTAAGGGCAGTGAATAATCCTTAAACAAATACTTTTTAAACAAGATGGTCTCAAATACTAATCAACATAAGGGTATAATCATAAGACAGGGAAAACCAATAGCTCTTAGATTATAGTTTAAGCAAACAAGCATTCAAGATGAACAATTCCAATGAAATATAGAAGGCGAGAAACTCATTTAACTTCTAGTGATTTCAAATTCAAGGTTAGAAAACATTTAAGATAACAAATAAATTTAATCAATGAAGAGGGAGCGCATAAATATCAATGATCAAGCTACAAAGAAATTTAAGGCAGCTTCTCAAGCATGGACAAAGGTCATGATCAAAACATGGCCTTTTTGGCTAAAACCTAACAAGTAATACTTCAAAGAGAGATTCCAAAACAGAGCTTAAATAGCATCAAGTAAGCAGGGCTAACCATAAAACATATTGAAAACTACTATATTGAACCATTCATGGAATAAACAAGCATAGGTAGATCTAAGGATCAGCAAAGAATTCCTTAAACAAACCCAGCAGAGGAAAACATAAAGGCAATAAGAAATAGGAAGGACTAAGGTACCTCAAACAACATTTCTTAGCCTATACTCTTTTGTTCTACTGCAGCATATAAATATGGGCATAATGATAAACATGAAAACAAGAACTAATAGAGGCACATCACCATTAACCATGCTCAGGGATCCTGCAAGCTATCCTCCTTCATCATCAATCCAAGCAAGCCATTAAAAAACTCCACAAGACCAATTTCTTCTTCAAACTCAAGAAAACCATGTATTGATCTCAAAACTCATCAAATTCAAACATTTACAATGAAATCCCTCATGCTCTATTTATCTAGAAAAGGAGCGAAAAACCCCTAGATAGGGTTGGAAAATGTCAAAATCACTCATAAATGTCATTAATGCCCAAGAGACCATGCAAAGCCCATGGCACAAAATATCCCATGAAATAAATGCCAAAATAACTTTTAGCACCTAATTCTAGAGTGATTTGCCTCTAAAAACACTAAAATATGATTCTGCAATAAATGAGTGTGTTTTTTTTTTACTTTCGGCCAGAAACACAGAGTGTTGTCCATAAGCGCAGCGCCACCTTAAGCAAAAAATAGGCCCTGTTGCAACCAAGTTTTGGATACCTTCCCGATGTCGGATTTTTCTCCTTGATGGCTCGTTGGAAAGATGCAATACTTTCCAAAACTACTCTTGGTTTCCTAATCCATCTCCTGTAACTTGTCCAAAATGTCAAAATCCCAACACTGTTCTGAGCATAGCGCCAGGCCTGAAAAGGAGGCAGAATGGTGAAAAATGAGGTGTTTTTTTACCTTTTGAGGGGTCAAAAATTCTCCAATTGCTCTGAAATTTGGTGAACACAATGTGATAGCCATGAGAAATCCAAAAATTTAGATTTTTCCCTCTGAGGATGCCTGAGGAAAAAGCGTAGTGCCAGTGGTGCTGCGCTTATAGGCCTCCAAAATCTCAAAAAACAAAAACTTGTCCAAATTCCTTCAAAATTGGTGGAAGTCTCCTTCAACGGGTTTGAGAGACCTGTAAAGAAGCCGATGCCAAATTTCCAAGTCTATCTGGGCCTTTTTCTTCTTTTAGTGCCTGGATATTGGCTTGGGCCTTCTTTAGTTTGGCCCTTGCAACTTGGTTTCTCTGAGCATAATGCTTAGTCATCCTCCTTTGGAGGTCACGATTCTTGTTATTCTTCTCCAATTTAGCCTCTAAGTGTATGTTGGCTCTTTCTAACCAAGACTCCCGATCATGTGCTATCTCCATGGCCAATAGCTCATCAAGGGAGAGCTGTCTTGCTATGGTTGCTTCTTGTTCTATTTTCTTTGCCAATGCCTTTCTCAAACCCATGGTTATAGGTATCTTCCTAGGTTGTCCTTCTTCATCCTCATTTTCCTCATAGATGCCCATGAACTATTCTAGTTTCACCTGTGCCTTTTGGGCCTCTTTTCGGGCCTTGATGGCTCTATCTTCATAGATTGTGACTTGTGCTCCTAGCTGCTTGTTCTCCAAGTCAAGGGCATCATTTACACTTTTTTCCCTATTCAGATTGGCTTGGAGGTCTTCAATTAGTGGATTTTTGTTTCGAATGAGCAAGTTTGAGATTCTTGCTTCATTCACCTCATAACTGTCTATTTGGATGATCTTAAACTCACTTTCCACATCATGACCTTCTTCCTCTTGCTTCACCTTCATTGTCAGCACTTTGTTCATCATCCTCACTCTCTGCCTCACTTTGGACTGACTCATTTTCACCATTACCCTCACTGTCATTACTGTTGGTTGTGGAGCCTGATTATCTTGTTTATTTTGTATCACAACGTTGGACCCCTGTACCTTAATGGGGAAGCAACGTCGCTTGTAATTGTTTGCTGCCTTGTAAAAGTATAGTAATTTCTAGTCAATCTGGGCCGTTCATTAGGTGGATGATCTGATGGTAGAAGTTATGCTTAGTTTAGGGTTTTTTCCCTAGAATGCAACCCCTCGCTTTGTGTGAGGGTATTCTATTGCGGCTATGGATAGTATTTGTATTCTTAGAGCGAGAAACATATAGGGAGACTGTGAGAGAGAACAGAGAATATTACAACGGATCTGTTGTAGGTTGTGTCTCTTCATTTTGCTGGATAATAGAAAGGAAGGACTGGCTGTTCGGGGTGGACGTAGCCCAAACTGGGTGAACCACGTATATCTATGTCTCTCTGGTTTGATGTGTTTTGTGTGCTTGTCTTTTCCGCATATTTTATGTGTTGCTTTGCTCTGTAATATATAATTTTCCAACAACTGGTATCAGAGCCGAAGGTCTATTTGGCTTATAAACTCGTAGGAAAGAAGGGTTCCTGGTTGAGTGGGAGCAATGGCAGAAGATGGTAAATTTAGGGTTGAGAAATTTAACGGCCAAAACTTCCTGTTATGGAAGATGCAGATGGAAGATTATCTTGTATCAAAAAGATCTGTACCTACCATTGAGCTGAAAAACAAAGATGTCGACGACTATGACAGACGAAGAATGGGAGATTCTCGATATAAAGGCACTTGGAACAGTATGGTTGTGCCTCGTGGCGTTGGTAGCCTTCAATATTTTGAAGGAAATAACAACAGAGGGTTTGATTAAGGCGTTGGCGAAACTATATGAAAAACCCTCGGACTCAAACAAGGTATTTCTTATGAAACTTTTATTTAATATGAAGATGTCAGAAGGTGGATCTGTTGCAGACCATTTAAATGATTTTAATACAGTTACCAGTTAGTTAAGTTCTGTAGGGGTAAACTTTGATGATGAAGTTAGGGATATTTTATTTTTGTGCTCATTGCCAGAAAGCTGGAATGGTTTAGTTATGGCCATTAGTAACTCTGTCTCTCGATCTAGTACTTTAAAGTTTGATGATGTTGTCGGTGCTATCATTAGCGAGGAAATGCGACGGAAAATCTCCAGTGAGACATCGGGTAATGCTTTGAGTGCAGAGTCCTGGGGAAGAAAAATGGAAAGAGGAAAGAGCTCAGGATATCGCAGTAAATGAAGGAAAGGCAGATCCAAGTCCATATCAGGGATAGTGTGCTGGAAATGCGGAAAGAAAGGAAACCTAAAGAAATACTATAGATCTCGGAAGGGAAAAGAAGGAAACGCACAACAGGAAAAAAATCAAGAAGCAAATGTGACAGATGATGTGTTACAAGATTCTTTGATTCTTTCTTTCGAAAATGTTACTGATTCTTGGGTGGTAGATTTAGGGGCCTCATTCCATGCCACACATGATAAGAAATATTTTCATGACTATGTTCAAGGAGATTTTGGACAAGTCCGTTTGGGTGATAATAAACCCTGTAAAATTATTGGAATGGGTAAGGTTCTTGTAAAATAGTAGAATGGAAACCAATGGCTATTAAAGGAGGTAAGGCATGTTCCAGATTTGAAGAAAAATATGATTTCAACAAGGCAGTTAGGCGGTGAAGGTTGTGTGACAATTTTCACAGAGAAAACTTGGAAGGTCACCAAAGGAGCCCTGGTAATAGAAAAATGTGAAAAGGTTGGTACATTGTATTTATGCAATGGTATTTCTAACTCTTTTAATTCTCTAACTTCCAAAGGAGCAGATGCAACATTATGGCATCATAGGCTCGGACACATGAGTGAGAAGGGGATGAATATTCTTCACTCAAGAAATTTGTTGTCGGGTTTGAAGAATGTTGATTTGGATTTCTATGAGAATTGTATTTATGGAAAACAGAAGAGAGTCAGACTTCTCAGAGTTGGGAAAGAAAAGAAGAGCGCAAAATTAGAGCTTGTACATACAGATGTATGGGGACCTGCTCAGGTATCATCTCTTGGTGGCTCTCATTATTATGTTACTTTTATTGATGATAAAACTAGAAAAACTTGGATTTATTGTATTCAGAATAAATCTGATGTATTTGATACTTTCAAGAAATGGAAAGCTTTGGTTGAGATTGAAACAGGAAAGAAGTTGATGTGTCTCAGATCAAACAATGGAGGTGAATATTGCAGCAAAGATTTTGATAGGTACTGTTCAGAGCATGGAATTCGTAGAGAGAAGACAGTTCCAAGAATACCACAAGAAAATGGTGTGTCAGAAAGGATGAACAAAACAATCATGGAGCATGCAAGGTGCATGAGATTGCATGCATGATTACCTTTACAATTTTGGGTAGATGTTATAGATATTGTTGTTTATCTAATAAACCGAGGGCCTTCAAGTTCCTTGGATGGTGGTATTCCAGAGGAAGCATGGATAGGTAAAAAGGTAAACTACTCGTTTTTAAAGCCTTTTGGTTGTGAGGCCTTTTTCCATATTAATAAAGAAAACAGAACAAAGCTTGAGTCAAAATCAAAGAAATGTACCTTTATTGGATATGGTGTTAATGATTTTGGTTATCGATTATATGATTATGAAAATTAGAAAATCATTAGGAGCATAGATGTAATATTCAATGAAAAGGTCTTGTATAAGAATCAGTTGTAGAAAAAGAAACAGGAAAAAGAAAACAAAGAATATACAGTTCTTGATGAGATCACAGAAAAATTAAAGGTTCCTGAAAATAATAATAATCAACAGCCACAACAACAACAACCACCACAACAACAATAGGCACCTCAAACAACTGAAAGTGGTGTCAGAAGATCTACCAAGATAAGTAGACCCCCTGAACGATATTCTCCTTCATTATATTATTTATTGTTGACTGATTCTAGTGAACTTGAATTTTATGAAGACGCAATGCAGGTTGAAACCAGGAAGAAGTGGGAGTTAGCCATGGAAGAAGAGATGGACTTCTTAATGCATAACCAGACTTGGGACTTAGTTAGGTTGCCTGCAGTTAAAACAACATTGCAGAATAAATGGGTTTACAAGCTAAAGGAAGAAGATGGAGGAAAACAAAGGTACAAAGCTAGACTTGTGGTGAAGGGGTTTGCACAAAAGAAGGGTATTGATTTTGATGAAATATTTTCTCCTATTATTAAGATGACTTCAATCAGAACTATTTCAAGTCTTGTAGCAACGGAATATTTACATCTAGAACAGTTAGATGTAAAGACAACATTTATCCATGGAGATTTGGAGGAAGAGATCTATATGGAGCATCCAGAAGGATATGAGGTCAAAGGGAAAGAAAAATTAGTGTGCAGGTTAAAGAAGAGCTTTTATGGCTTAAAACAGGCTCCAAGGTAGTGGTATCTAAAATTTGACAAGTTTATGTCTGAACAAGGTTATACTAGATGTCACTTTAATCATTGTGTTTATATGAAAAAGAAAAATGATGAGATGCTTGTTGCAGGGTCTAACATGCAGGAAATAAATGTGCTAAAAAAAAAATTGGCAAATTCTTTTGCAATAAAGGATTTGGGAGCTGCAAAACAAATCCTTGGTATGAGATAGGAAAAACTGCAAATTAACACTGTCTCGGAATGATTACATACAAAAGGTGTTGAAAATATTTAATATGCAGAATGCAAAACCAGTTAGTACACCTTTTTCTAGCCATTTCAAACTTAGTAAGGAGATGTGCCCTAAGACCCAAGAAGAAATGGATTATATGTCTAAAGTTCCATATGCATTAGCAGTTGGAAGCTTAATTTATGCAATGGTCTGCACAAGGCTTGATATTTCACATGCAGTGGGAGTTGTAAGCAGGTACATGAACAATCTAGGAAAACAACATTGGATGGCAGTGAAATAGATTCTCAAATATTTGAAAGGAACCACAAATCAAGCATTATTCTTTTGTGGTTCAAACATTTCTCTATAGGGATATGTTGATGCAGATATGGTAGGTGACAGAGATAACAGGAGGAGCACTATAGGGTATGTATTTACTGTAGGTGGAACAACTGTCAGTTGGTTTTCAAAAATCTAAAGTGTTGTTGCACTTTCAACAACAAAAGCAGAGTATGTTCTACTACAAAGACTAGTAAAGAAATGATTTGGTTACAAAGGTTTATGGATGAATTGGGTAAGAATCATGATATGGGAAAGTTATATAGTGATAGCCAAAGTGCCTTTCATCTTGCAAAGAACTCAGCATTTCATTCCAGGATTAACACATATAGCTCAAGTACCATTTCATACGGTCAGTATTGAAAGATGGAGAGTTGAAGCTGGAAAAGTTACACACTAGCCAGAATCCTGCAGATATGCTAACAAAAGTTGTAACCAGGGAGAAACTGAGAATATGCTCAGTTTCAATTGGTCTTCAAGAATGATGATGAAGAAGAGAAACAACCAGGTCCATAGTGGAGTCATTTTCCAAGAAATGAAGTAGCAGTGGAGTTGCTACGATCAGTCTCCAAGTGGGAGATTGTTGGGTGTGGAGCCTAATTATCTTGTTTATTTTGTATCACAATGTTGGACCACTGTACCGTTGCCACCCGTAATTGTACGCTACCTGGGGGGTCCAGAGGGGGGCGACTGCGGTTTATGGAGCCCCCCCCCTGGTGAGGGGTTTCGGGGCAGTGCCCCCGAAGCTAAAAACAGATGTAAAATTTCCTGGTAAAAGTATAGTAATTTCTAGTCAATCTGGGCCGTTCATTAGGCGGATGATCTGACGGTAGAAGTTATGTTTATTTTAGAGTTTTATGCCTTAGAAGGCAACCCCTCGCTTTTTATGAGGGTATTGTATTGCGGTTGTGGATAGTATGTGAGGAGCGAGAAATAGATAGGGAGACTGTGAGGGAGAATAGAGGATATTACAATGGATCTGTTATAGGTTGTGTCTCTTCATTTTACTGGATAATAGAAATGAAGGACTAGCTATTTGGGGTGAACATAGCCCAAACTGGGTGAACCACGTATATATGTGTCCCTCTGGTTTGATGTGTTTTGTGTGCTTGTGTTTTCCACACATTTTATGTGTTGCTTTGCTCTGTAATATATAATTTTCCAACAATTACTTTTTTCATTATTTCCACTCTTATCCTCTTCATTTGATGCACCAAGAGAGGGGGAAGAAGGGAGGTTTCCTTGAGGTGAGGGCACTTGTGTAGATGAGGAGGGAAATTTTGGTTGATGAGGAGGTTGTGGGCTTGTGAAGACTTCATGGGCTATGAACACATCCCAAGGTATGCCCTTCTGTTCCAGCTGATGTAATACCACCATCTTGATCAAGGAATGGTGAAATAAACTCTATATTTTTTGTGAAGGATTCCTTCTCCGAACAACAAAAGACATTTTGTCTATACGTCTATAGAGGTAATAGGGCAAGTTGAGCATCTTGACCCTTGTGAAATCCATGAGGAGTCTGACATGGTAGGAATAGAGCCTAGAGTATCTCCCCTCACAGGTGAAGTACTTCATGATAACCTTCATCAAGGGAGAAAATCTCTGTTTTACATGTGAGAAAGGGAAGATAGCCCTGCAGCCCATTCTGTACCTAGTTTTGACAAATGACTCATAATACTTCTTGTCCATTTTGGCTTTTCTTAAGCCAATTTTCACCAACAGCAGGTATACCTGTAGCATTTGAGATGGCATCTACAGATAGTTCAAAATCCACCCCTGTAAGGCTTGATTGTTTGTTGTGCAGGTTAAGGATAAAAATCCTTGTGAGATCTAGGTGGCTTTGTACTTGTTTGACTTTCTCACAAAATTGGAAACACTCTACATTCTAAAAACATGAGAGGATCATGGCAGATGAGGTGATAGCCACTATGCTCTGGGGTTCAAATCTATTCACTTTTCCTCCTTTGTGGTTTGGCCTCATAGGCCCTTGGACTCTCTCACTACTTCTATTGTCTTCTGCCCTTGACATGGTGATGGGAGCTGTTTGTGGACAAACCAGGGTTTGGAGGAGCAAAATGAAAATGGTGGTGAGGGCATCTTCTGTGAATGAGTGATGTAAAGGTTAGGTTTAAGACTGAGTTCTTGAATTTGAAAGAGGGCTTATTTTGAGATGAAGTGTAATTACCCTAATTCACTCTCCCTCAAATGACAACTAATTTTTTCATGGAGACCAAAAACAGAGGTTTACCTTGCATTTAATACCTAAGGTTGCACAACTAGGGTTTAATCATTCCTTAGCCACCAAATGACTTAAAAACACTTGGGAGGAGGAGAAAATATGGCACCTACCAGTTTCACTTGCTTGCAGACCTTTGAATGTAAATTCGATGATGACCTTGAGCCTTTGGGAAAAAAAATTTCAAGTGTGGAGGACCTCTGCATTAGCATAGTGCCCTGCCCGAACAGTCGGGTCGGCCTGTGAGCGTAGCGCTAGCAAGTCGTGCCTCTAACTGAGCATAGTGTCGGCATTTAGAATAGGGTGTCAGGTCCTGGGTGTGTTGGGCTCGTTTGTGCATAGCGCCACCTAATTCGCACAGCACCACCCATTATTCGCGCAACACCGAGTAATTTTTAATGGAGAAAATTGCAATTAGTGCAGCGCCAGGGCCTATGAGCACAATGCCACCCTATTCACGCAGCACCAGGGAATCGTTACACTAAAATTTGTCACCATGACATTTAGCTATCTATATGGGCTCATCATTACCTATATTATGCTCCCTTAGAGGTCCAAAACCATAAAGTTCCTAAACCAAGTCTTGGAATTGGAGAAAAGCTCATTGAAATCCTAAAAAGCCTAACTCCGCACTTTTTCTAGTTCTTACCTGCGGTACTGTGGTGTCTTGCTCTATAACCTGCAGCATGTCCCGCACATTCTGCTTACTAAAATTGCGGATCCCCATAAAAGGTAAAATAAAATAAAAAGTAAGCTCTAGAAGCCCAGCTGGTCGAATATTCTCCTAGCTAGAGCCTTCTAGAAGCATTATCAGTTTGAGCTTCGCCCCTTCATGAAACTCTATCCCTTCATTAATGGAGATTATTCCTTGGTATTTGGAGCTAAAATCCCTTTATGAGAGGAATTTATCCCCCTATTTATGGAACTGAAACCTCCTTCATTCTCCTATAAATTGAACTCATGTTTCAATCTCAAGGGTAGACTGTAGATTGGTAGACTTGGGTGGATTAGAAAATTGCTGAAGAAATCATACTCTCTATACTTGTCATCATTGGTATGAGAATGATCACATACTCATATCCATATTTTTATGCTAGTTCAGAGAGGAGAAGGCTTGTCAAACCAAAGTAAAACGACTGTTCAGGACCCCAGAATAACCTATATGACATCAAGGCGACAAGGTTGTAAGGTTACTTCTTATTATACAAGTTATTACAAATGAATTCTATTCTATCATTAAATTGTTCATGTATCTATTTGAGTAATTTAATTCTTAGATTCCTTGATCATTGAGATAGGTTAGTGTTTTTTGAATTATTATATCTTGCAGGTGCTTTTAATCCTTCTTTCTGTCTTTGATTGCAGGTTTCACATGCTGAAGTGGCCTCTTTTGGAGCGACTGGATAGAAGATTTCAGCAAGCGTTGGACTTTAGGTAGGGGCATGTCCTCATACTTTGTTATTTAATAATTTTGAATCACAAATTATCTAGAGAAAATGGTTTGCATTTGGATGTTTGTTTCTAGATATCCTTAGGATACTAGGGAGATCTTTCTTGTCCACAAGGGGGATTAATCTGCATAACAAAATGGCGACCATACTGGGTAATAGAACTTAGTTTTTCTTTTTGTTTTTCAATTTGAATTTTAAGAGTCTTCTGATTTTGATTAATATGAAAAATGGGTTGGGTAGATAACTTGCCAGAATCCCTGAAAAGTAAATATGAATTTTTATTTTTTCTATGTTTTCCCTGGCCTCCACAGTTTTCATTTAAAAAAGTGCAGTAGCCTCCACAGTTTTTAGTTCAGAATAGTGCGGTACCGCACTGTTCTCCATTGAAACCTGTGGACTTGTGGAAATTTTATGAAAAATTAAGAATTCTCTTTTTAGGAGCCAGATTATCAGATTCTTTGTGTTTGCCCCAATTTGTCTTGACTGCCAAAGTTTTATGTGTGGATTTGTTTCAGCAATTTTTGCATCAGTCTCCGTCAAGTTAATTGGGTGTTTTGAGTCTCTTTTTTGAGAAACTCTTAATTTGATTTCCTTTGGTTATTACTTTGAGGTTTGTCTCAGTCTCTTCACAAATTTTCATCTTTTTTCTTTTATTTTTGCAAAATTGTGTCTGAGTGTTAATCGCCTTTGAGTGTTTTTATTTTTTGACCTTAGGAATTTTCGCCTAATTTTCTTTACTTACACTTGATTGGTTCTTTAGATTACATGGGAATCATCTTGTGTCTGATAATTCTCTTGCATAGATCACATTTGCATAATTAGAATTCTCATTTTCAGAATATGAATGAAAAATGTGCATAGATTACATTTGCATAGTTTTCAAATGAATTGTGCATAGATTACATTTGCATAGTTTACATTATGTAAAAGCACTAGTTTTTCTTCATAAAATTAGTGCATTAGAGAATTTGTTATATTCTCTCTTATTTATCAATCTTTGCATTGTTGGAAGTGAATGGAACTTCTTTCCTTACTTCAATTAGGATTCATCGAATTGAAAATATTACATTATCATATTCGATTGCATTTAGTTTTGGCTTAGGTCATAACACCATTGGTTTCATATCCATTTACCCTTTGAGTAATAATAGCCTAAATAACACAGTGCTTAATTAAAATTCATTTAGAAATTTTTACTTTTTCTAGGGCTCTTTCCACCAATCTAGCTTAGGCTAGTGCTTTGGAATAGGTTGTAGTTAACTTTCCAAAGCAACTAAACAAAAAATAGTATCTTGTGGTAAGGAAAAAGTCCAATTGTTTCAATTGTGCTATGGGAAGCTCTTCTTAAAAGAGTCAAGCACGAGATCATGTCAGAACCAATGAGGTAATCGTACCTATCTCATTGGCAAAGATAGAACATGTGCACGTATTAAAAACGGTAAACCTTGGGTAGACCGTTGTCGAGGAGCCTGGGGTCACTTGTTGGTAAACCTTGGATTATGTCAAGGAGCCTTCAAGGGGATTGAGATTGTTACTTTGCCCTTGTGTGTATATCGGATTGTAGATTGTTCCCCCAGGTATAATTGTCTCAGTTGGTGACCTTAGTGGCCATAATATTTAGGATTTTTCCCAAGGTGACGGTGGAGGGAAGGTCCCACTGTACCTGGAGCAGACGTTTACTAGACTCACTTTGAATTTCCACAGGGTACTCTTCACTTTGAGATGGCATGGTGGAGATACTTGCACCGGACTGTTTCATTAAGCAGATTGTCAAGGTAACTGTTCCAACCACTAGTTTTTCACATTGATCTCTGCGACGTTGGATTTAATCACCAACTAGTGATTTCGTTGTGAAAGCATACTGTTTGTGTGTGGCTTTACTCCTCAACTTGATAGCGCGTGTTCCTTGTTTTGTTTTTACTTTTTAGATACCATAGGTGTGAATTGTGAATTTGAATTGTTAGTATTTTTAAATTGGTAAAAAAATTCACTAAAGTTGAATGTAATGGCAACTATTCCGGAATTTACCAACCAAGGAACCCCTCTTAATGAGAATCCTAGTAATTTTCCTTGCTTTGGAAATGTTGGTCCTCCTTATATGGCTACATTGTCATTACCTAGATTTACCATAGGTTTACAGGTATGGTTATTTTCAACTTCGTTGGCCTCAAATACTCCAATTGTTCCACCTCAACTGGATGCTTCACCTCAATAGAGTTCACCATCTCAACATCACCAACATTCTTTTGACCCTTTACCTTCTTTACCTAATATGTCTTCCTCCCTTTCTTCTTCTTCGCTTGGTAAAATCCTTGACGCTAGTAACCAGGTGGCTAAGAAGAAGAAGAAAGGGAAGAAGAATAAGAAGAAAGATAAGAAAGAAGTCAACCGACCAACCATGGCTATAAGTGTTGGTAGTGTTGAGGAAAATTCCAACATGCATCATAAACCCAAATACCCTTGTAAGTTTTGTAAGGGTGACCACTTCCTTATCAATTGTCCTGGTATTCCTAAGGTTTTGGAACTATGGTCTGAAAAATCTCATCAACTTACCATTGATCCATCAACCAGTGATTGTCAGGTTCCTAGGAAAAAGGGTAAAGTTAGGTTTCCTTGTTGGTTATGCAAAGGGAGTCATCAAAATCTCATTTGCCCTCACATGGATGAAGCCTCAAAATTGTTGGAAAACCTTACTGTTCCACAACAACAACTTCCAACTGGTTACCGTAAACTTTCTCCCAACCTTCCATCAACTAACAGAGTGAATGATCTAATTCCATGTACAATCAATCCCACTCTTCCTTTGGAGATTGAAACTCATATCACTCAGGTTGATGATCCATTAGTTGATCAAGTGGTTGAATTGATTTCACATTCAGTCGATCCCACTCTCCCTGTAGAGAGTGAAATTCATACCGCTCAGGTTCTTCTTGTTACATCATATTATTCTACGCCAGGGGCAATTTCACCTGTTTCCACAAAACCCCCTCCAAGTAATGAGGTCTTTCCCTTTGATTGGAATAGACTGACAGAACTGCATCTTCCTTCCTCCATCCCTTTTCAAATCATTGTGAAGGCTTGTGGTAAGAATACGCGTCACACAAATTTAGATGAAGGAGCTTCTGTTATTATTTTATCCTCAACTTCTTGGCAAGCTTTGGGTTCCCCTCAGCTTGCGTTTGTTACATAGAATACGTCAGCTTTTAACAGAACCATTAGTGATCCTTTAGGGATTCCTCCAAATTTTCCTATTACCTTGGAAGGTAAAACTGTCCGTATTGATCTTATGGTAGTCTGAGGCCCCTTGGATTTTAATTTACTCCTTGGGCGAGACTATGTCTATGCAATGAAATTTGTTGTATCGACACTCTTTCACGTGATGTCTTTCCCTCACAATGGAAATATTGTGACTGTTGACCAAATTTCATTTACTAGTCTTGATGCGACTACTAATAATCTGACACCCCTAAATGTTCCTTATACGGAAGTGGTATCTACCTCGCCACGAGTTAATTATGTGGAAACTAGTCCAATGTTTTTTCAATTACCAATGCAAGCAAGCCTCTTACTCTTTTCTTGTCTTCCTTTGAATTAGATCCAGTAATTGACATGGTAAACCTTATGGGGGCATTTGAACGCGATGTTATTATCCCTATTGAGTCCCTCAACATGTGTTCTTTCCAGAGAATTTTTCTTCCATCTGATGAAGACCTCTTGGAAGCCATGATCGAGGTGTGTCCCTTGACATGTGTTTCTTCCAGTTGGAAGCCATGACAAGGTTCCTATGAGGATGGTTCTTTTTACTGTGTAAATCTCGTTAAAAAATGAATCAGGTCATCATGAGGATGGTTCTTTTCATGTGTCAACCTCGTTAAAAAATGAAACAAGTCACCATGAGGATGGTTCTTTTTACTGTGTCCACCTCGTTAAAAAATGAATCAGTTCATCATGAGGATGGTTCTTTTCCTGTGTCAACCTCATTAAAAAATGAAACAAAGTTCCATGAGGATATTTCCTGTTACTGTGTCAACATCGTTAAAAAATGAAACAAGTTTCCATAAGCATAGTTCTTTTCCTTTTTCAAGCTCATTAAAAAATGAAATAAATCCTCTCCTAATTGAGTCGAGTCTTTGATTAGATCTCGTAAGTGTTAAGTTGAGTCTTTCCTCTGATCTCGTAAATGAACCTTCATTACAACCACCTATTAGTAACCAATATTCTACTTAGGTGAATGAAATGAAGCTTGAGGGGCATATGCTCTTGCAGGTTACACTTGGGGGCATTGAAACTATCTCAAGCACAGTTTTCCTACCTTTCAAGCTTTTGTAAAAATGAAACCACTCTCAAGCACAATTTTCCTACGTTTCAAGCTTGTGTAAAAATGAAACCACTCTCAAGCAGAATTTCCTCTGTTTCAATCTTGTGTTAAAACAAAACAAACCACTCTCAAGCATAGTTTTCCTACGTTTCAAGCTTGTGTAAAAAGGAAACCACTCTCAAGCATGGTTTTCCTACGTTTCAAGCTTGTGTAAAAATGAAACCTGTCTCAAGCATAGTTTTCCTACGTTCCAAGCTTGTGTAAAAATGAAACCCGTCTCAAGAAAATTTTCCTATGTTTCAAGCTTGTATAAAAATGAAACCTATCTTGAGTCCATTTCGGTTATTATTTTCAAGACTTGTTAAACTCATGAAAATCCCGAGCTTCTTTTTCTATTCTTTTATGCTCATAAAACGTACATGAAAATGCTGAGTTCTTTCCGTCTTTTCCTACTCATTAATTAAATTGAAAGTCAGCCATTGAGTATAATTTTTATCACTTTTTCAAACTCGTTAAAACTTATGAAAAGGCGAAACCATCAAGCATACTTTTATCACTTTTTTGGGCTCTGTAAAAATACGAAAAAGCAAAACCCTGGAGTTCTCTTTTAAGCCCTTTTTCAGACTCTCTAAATATGAAAAGATCACCAAGTACTTCACTATTCGAACTCGTTAAAGGAAATGAACATTCGTCCCTTCAGTATAAGTTTACCCCTTTTCCAGACTAAAATGGACTATTTACGAAAAAGGTATACATTGACTAATCATGGTCAACAGAGTTCTCTCCTGTATTATTTTATCCTTTTTCGGGCTTGAGAGACTAAATTTACGAAAAAGTACACCCACAGAGTTTGTTTTAATTTTTTCTTCTGACTCTCTAAAACTGAAAAACATCGATTTTCTCCTATACTGGACTCGTTAAAACTTAACAGTAAAGGACCTGTCGATTACAAATAGGAATGAACCGCTCCTTCTTAGGATTCGATTTTTATACTAAGTTGGACTCATCCAAAGGATGAGATTACACAACAAGCAAATGTTATCCTCCTCAAGCTTGTCAAAAAATAAAGAGGTACTTGCTAGAAATGGCGGGGGAAAAGAGAGAAAATGAATCCACTTTTCACACTTTGTTTCGAAAAGCAGTATACTACTCTTGAACACGACACTTTTTTCACACTCATATGGGTTGGGAAAATCCTTTGTCTAAAATTTAATCAAACCACATTGAAAGTCTTAAGTCGGTTTCTGGGTATTAGCTTTAGGTAAATTATCACCAGACCATTTGCAGTGTCATTATGTGTTCAAGAGATAGTTCAAATAAACCATTCATTACAAACATTTGTCTCCATTCGGGTTGAACATCCCTGAGTCAGTCCTTGCAAATATTTATTCAAAACTTGATCTAATGGTTTTGTGTCATGGGTTTTCCTACGACAGTCGCTTTCTATCGACATCAGCTCATTACCTAGAAAGCTGATCTAGAATCCTATCAGTACCTTGGGATCTGCATGCCCTAATGGCAGGTTTATCGCCTTCGACGATAGGTTGCAGCATTGACCTTCGATCGAATGATTCTGTGAAATGTTCGAATCTAAATCATTCATTCACACTTCATGGATTGTACTGAGTACTTTGAGAGCCATTTTCATTATTGGTGGTTTCTCTCACACTTGTTAACAATTCACATCATTGAATGGTAATCAAGTGGTTTCTATCATGTTCGACTTCGACACAATCAATCACATGGATAGAATCATACTAGTTTGGGAAGCAGAAATCAAGACCCTGGATCTAGTTTCTACCATCCAGGCTGCGAGGAGTTTTATTATTCATGATAAAGTAGACTACTTATGACAGATGGTTTGCGTCCATACTGTGTCTACTATTGATGTAATTTTAAAACCATTTATGTATCAGAACATGTAGTTAGTTTTGATCTGATTATGGGAATGCTTACCTCAGTGATCATATAAATATATATGTTTTCATTGAATATTTTTACAGGTTTCGACCGGTATGTCTGCAACCCAATCCTCGGAATGATAAAGCACTTCACTCTTCATAACTACTTTAGACTTCATGCTTTAGGGGGCGATCTGTTACACTAAAATTTGTCACCATGACAATTAGCTATCTATATGGGTTCATCATTACCTATATTATGCTCCCTTAGAGGTCCAAAACCATAAAGTTCCTAAACCAAGTCTTGGAATTGGAGAAAAGCTCATTAAAATCCTAAAAATCCTAACTCCGCACTTTTCCTAGTTCTTACCTATGGTACCGTGGTTTCTTGCTCTATAACCTGCGAAACGTCCTGCACGTTCCGCTTACTAAAATTGCGGATCCTCGTAAAAGGTAAAATTAAAGAAAAATTAAGTTCTAGAAGCCCAGCGGGTTGAATATTCTCCTAGCTGGAGGCTTCTAGAAGCATTATCAGGTTGAGCTTCACCCCTTCATTCATGAACCTCTATCCCTTCATTAATTTAGATAATCCCTTTGGTATTTGGAGCTAAAATCCGTTAATGAGAGGACTTTATCACCCTCTTTATGGAACCGAAACCTCCTTCATTCTCCTATAAATTGAACTCATGTTTCAATCTCAAGGGTAGACTGTAGATTGGTAGACTTGGGTGGATTAGAAAATTGCTGAAGAAATCATACTCTCTATACTTGGCATCATTGGTATGAGAATGATCACATACTCATATCCATAGTTTTATGCTAGTTCAGAGAGGAGAAGGCTTGTCAAACCAAAGGAAAACGACTGTTCAAGACCCGGAAGAACCTATATGACATCAAGGCGACAAGGTTGTAAGGTTACTTCTTATTAAACAAGTTAATACAAATGAATTCTATTCTCTCATTAAATTGTTCATGTATCTATTTCAGTAATTTAATTCTTGGATTCCTTGATCACTGAGATAGGTTAGTGTTTTCTGAATTATTATATCTTGTAGATGCTTTTAATCCTTCTTTCTATCTTTGATTGTAGGTTTCACATGCTAAAGTGACCTCTTTTGGAGCGACTGGATAGAAGATTTCAGCAAGTGTTGGACTTCAGGTAGGGGCATGTCCTCATACTTTGTTATTTAATAATTTTGAATCACAAATTACCTAGAGAAAATGGTTTTCATTTGGATGGTTGTTTCTTGATATCCTTAGGATACTAGGAATATTGCTTTTGTCTACAAGAGGGATTAATCCGCATAACAGGAACTTTCTCCTAGAAACAGTAACAAACCCTGAATCTTCTCCTGGAGGTTTTATCTTTTTGCAAAATGACAAGTGAACTACAAATGACAACTGAGGTGCCTTTATACCTTTTGAAAAATAGATCAAAATCAAAAACCCACTTTTATTAAGTTTTTTCACTTTGTCATTTGACTAATATCTTTTGACCAATTTGTAGGTGTGTTGACAAAAAATTTCAAGGAAAATTTTCTTCCTTTGGTGGTGATGGCTTGCTGAGGAGATGAAGAGGCCTTTTTAACATTCGGAGTGTTGGCACTGTCAAAACCTGTTTCTGCTTGCACAACTAAACCAAAAAAATGTTTTTATCCCCTTTATGACATTTCTGAATGTAAGTGACCTGAAAACACTTTTCCTTACCTTCTTACTGATTTTGATAGTGACACATCCCTTTGGCAGAGGCTACAATTTATGTCTGCTATGTATTCCCTTGGCCACTTCTGGTTTGTTGCAGGTGCCATGACATAGTTTCTTTGGTCTCCTTTGTCATTCTTTGGAGTTTGACAACCTTTGGTCATATAACAGTGAACTCATGATTATGTCATTTTTCTACCTTGTAACCTAGAACTATACCTTCATTCTTTTGACCCTTTGAAAGCTATGACTGAAAATGGAGGCTTGACCTCCTTGATAATGATACTCTTTGAATTTTTTCCCTTTGATGTAGTGAAACACTGTTGCCTTGGAAAACCCTAGAAATCACCTTTAATAGCTTTTGAAAACCTTTTGCTATCATGATGGAGGCCCATTATCCTCATTTCGCCTGCTTTGCATATCCTTCCAAAACTTTAGGTTTTAGGGCTATTAGAGAAAAATAATTAGTGTTGTCTTCTAAGTTCTCTATATCCCTTTCAAGTTCATTCATTTATGTTCAGTTCACCTCACCTTTTTCCCTTATTCATTTATAACTTCTAAAAATCTTCAATTAGTTCTTGGTTGTGTTGATGTGCCTCTGTCCTTGTGGCCTTTTGCATTGGATTTTTGCTTGGCAACACTGTTTAGCCAATCAGTCCTAAAAACCCTAATTCTCTTTAAACATAGGCCTGCTTCCTTTTATTTGCTGTGGATGTTCTTTAGTGAGGAGCTAGCCTCTTACCTTACCTCATTTTTTGCATGACAACGATCTTAATTATTCCTGCAGAAATTTTTAAGATGCACAGTTATACCTTTTCAGAATCTTGTCTTGACAAAGGAGGCCTTCCTTGAAGGATTTTTGATCTATTTTGGACAATCAAGTGCTGACCCTCCTTTCCATTTGATTTCATATTCTTGGCATATGAAAAGCAGTGATTCAGAACACCAAAAAAATCTTATAACCTATGAAGCCTAGATGACCTAGTGGGAGGCTCTTTAGGCTTGTCTTTGAGGTTTTCAAGTGTAAAACAAAGCTTTTGAAAAACCTTATGCATTGCAGAACCAAAACTAATGATTTTGATTTATCTAAGGAGCCTAGAAGGGTAGCTTGAGACCACCAATGCTTGAGGCACTTGGTGAATAGGGGAAAGGGTTAGGCTACTTGGCAATCCAAGGTGAAAGTGGAAGGTTTAGGCAAGTCAAAATAGAGTGGTAAGGTCAGAGGTGGCAGAACATAGTGAAAATTAGTGGTATGAGCCCATGATGGGTCTTTTGGGAGTGATAGGCTGACCATGTCATGATAGGATAGTAAAATAGTGAAATATTTATCCTAAGGATAATGAAGGCATTGAGATTTCTAGAACTAACAATATTCATGGATTTTGTTTCTAGAAATCTACGATAAGCATTTAGTCATCTATAAAAAGGAAAAAATTACTGATGACTAATAGTGGCTCCACTTGGGGAGGGCAACTCCTTTTCAAGAGGTGTCCAGAATCTCAGATCTCTCGTTTTATGAAGACCAGTGCCTCATCCATTGGGCAAATTTTCCTTCTTTCATTTTCTAATGTTTCTCTTGAAGCTATGATCTAAAAATCTAAAGGACATGTTAGCTTCAAACTTCATCTCTACCTACCCAACCTACTTGCCTAACATTTTTTCTTCCTTGGGTGCATTTGAACTGGTAAACCCTTGACATTTCGTCTTTTAAAAGCAAACCAAACTATCTACTTCTACTCTTATCACTCCCAAGAGTTCAAATTATGCTAGTGAACTCTTTCGTTCTCTACCTAGAGTATTTGACTGCCAACATTAAGCTGTATGACAGACTTCATCCTTTAAGCTATTGACATGAAATTGAAAACATGGTTTAAATCAAGATTAGGAAATCTGACTTACCATGGGTTGTGGCATTAGGAAAACTGCACACAAACACTATTTTGTACAAACAAAACAAGAAAAATAAGTGTTGTGATTTATCATTTTGTATGCATCCCTATCTTTTTGTTTGGTTCAATTTTGAGCATGTGGAACCCGTATCTCTCATTCCTAATCTATCCCTTTTGACAAGTCAAGTTTGAATGATTTGACAAGCTCTCTTTCACTAACTTATCAACAATAAATTGAAAACATGTTTAGCCATGATTAAGCTAGATGACTGAACAAGATTCTTTTGAACAAGTAGTGGCATTTAGGCTTGTACACTTCTAGTACTACTATTTTTTGGGTATGGGGTTGTACCTCCTTTTCAAATTTTCCCTCCTTTTCTTTCGTTCTATGTTTTCGTGTTTTTCTGATTTTTCTCATGCAATGTTATATACAATGAATGAAAGTTCTAAACTAGGGATTCTTGACAGCCATGGTACTTGAGCATCCTGTCATCAATAGGATCTCCAAACTCTCTTTCATTAAGCTTTGATAAATAAAAAAATCTTCTACCCCAATTGGAATGCATGATGTGAAGATTTTCCCACAAACTCTGAAACTTGTCATGTTTTCTTTTATACCTTCTCATTGATTTTTTCTTCTGAACTTGGTCTTTGTTAAAGAACTCTCTTACATGAACAAGGTAGTCTTTATGAGTTATAAAACATACAATGATGTCATCAATGTATATCATGGTAGAATAGCTCAAATCTGGAGCCATGGATCTTTGGAAAGTAGCTTCAGCACTCCATGAATCAGAAGGCACTCGATCATACAAGTAGGTGCCCCAAGGTGCTTTGAAAGTGGCTTCATGTTGATCTGTGGGAAGTATTGTCATTTTATTGTAATCTAAAACACTATTAAACAATGACATCTTATTAGAGCATTTTACCCTTTGCAACATATGATTGGTTTTGAAAAAGGGGGATTTGTCCTTTAGGGAGGTTTGGTCTAGATCTCTAAATTCTATATACAACCTACATCCCTTTGTTTTCTTTCTTAGTGACATAATCTTTTTCAAATATTTTTTATTTTCCTCAAAATGGATCATACTTTGAACAATGATCCTTGATTAGGCCTAAACACTTGACTCTACTCAAATCGAATGAGTACAAGTCTTTGTAAGGTTTAGTAATTTCTAGGCCTAATCTCTCCATCACAACTTTAAGCATGAGGTTGTGAGAGGCACCGGAGTCTAGCATGGTATTATGCAAGATTTTTTCATGTATGATTAAGCTAACATAGAAAGGAGGAATGTCTCCTTCTTGGTATTTTCCCTCAACCTCAGGTCCAAACAACAACTCAAATTTGTCATCAGTTAAATTCAGAGTGTCAGTATCATTTCCTATGTTCAAGACCTTCAAAACTTGGGACCTACACACTTCTTGAGTAACCAGTTCAGTGAGAGGTACGACTATCTTGATTTTGGAAATCTCTCCTTCAAAGCTGAAAGGTATTTGTGTTTTGGGCATATTCACATCAGTTTTATCAGCCATCAAGTTTTCTACACTTTTAATTTGCTGATTTAGATTTGGGGCTTTAGAAAATAGAATTTTTTCAGGGCCACTAGTTGATGTACTGGGGTAGCTTGGGTCACTATTTTCCTGCCTGATTTTTTCTTTGTTTAGATCAGTTTTCTTAGCCATAGTGTTGATACTATCTGTTTTCTTCTTAGGAGTGTTTTCAGGAGCTTTCCTAGCAATAGTGTCTATTTGGTTTTTCTTGGAAGTCTCTTGGTTTCTTTTACTCCTACGGTCATATTTCCTATGAAATTCCATTATGGCATTTTAAAATCCCAACCTGTAGTCTTCAGAATCCTCATAGTTATTTTCAGTTTGATCTGGGGAAAGGAACTCTTGTTCTTCTTTTGTGAGAGAAACATCATCTTCATTATTAGAAGCTATTAAGTTTACATGGCTTTCTTCAGGTTCTTCATTCTCTCTTCCGTCTTCATCTAGATAATTGTCTTGGAAAGGAGGCCTAATTTGTTGGTCATTGTCTTGTGGACTGTTTTGAGGAGGGTCTCTTCTGAAATTTGGATTCCTATTTTTTTTTTCGGGGTTTGCTTAGTTTTCCCTAGGAGGTACTCTTTCATTTAAGTTTATCCTCTCTATCATTCTCTCCATTGTCTTCATTAGGTTGTCCATTTTGGCATCAGATGAAGAGATTGAGGCCATAGTTTCATCTTAGGTTACTCTCTTTTTTTATCTCATCCTAGCCCTCTTTTCAATGAGGTTGGATTTTGCACTAATAGCTTCACTTTGCATTTCTTCTAAAGTTTTGGGGTCTCTCTCTCTCAATTGGTATGTCATGTCTGGATCAAAGCCCTCAGGAAATTTCACTAGTGCTAGGCCTTGTGGGGGTTTCATGTGAGGTGGGAGGGAATTGTAGACACTATTAAACCTAGTACAACAATCTGGTACACTTTCCCCCGCATTCCTCTTAAGATTTTTATATTCTGAAAGGATTTGGAGGGGGTTTTCTTGATTTCCCACTTGTTTATGAAAGTTTGGTAGAGGGAAGGGAGATCATGGATGCTATTAGGAGTTAATGCTTTGAACCATTTTTTGGCTTCTCCTCCTAAGCATTGTGAAAAGATCCTCATTTTAATGGTTTCTTCTTCCAACTCCATATAGTCAAAGGCATCATTTATCCTATCTACATGCTGTGCGGAAGTGATAGAGTTAGCTCTTGTGAAATGAGGGATCTTGGATTGGTACTCATTTAGCAAAGGCACTAGAGGTTGAGGTAAAACTAGGGGGCATAACAAGCTGCCATGATGGGAGCTAATGGAGGATTTACAAGAGGAGGGTTTGTGAGAGGAGGCGTAGGATGAAGTGGAGTGGTTTGCATAGTGGTGGTATGGATGGGTGTGGTGGAAGTACTTAGAATAGAAAACTGATTATGAGTAGATTTGGTATGGAAAGAGATAAAGTGATGGAGAAGCTGAAAGTCAGGTGGGGTGGAAGGAGAGGCTTCTCTGCTGGAACTATGCTACAAATCTATGGGCTCAAGGTCACTCTGGTCAATATCACTTTGTAACTTGGTTCTGAAAAGGTTCTTTGTATGGTGCAAGTCAAACTGAGGATCTTGCAAGGCTGCAAGATGTTGAAGGACAGATCTTGCTCTTTGAATGGTCCTAACAGTAGTTAAGTTTCTAGTTTTAGAAGTTTGCCACAAAATATTTTCTGGGTCATCAACTATAGTAGGAGGATTTGTGTTTGGATGAGATCTGGTACTGATCCTTTGTGAAGCCAGATTTCAAACTCAAAATTTAGAGAGGTTGAAAGTTTAGGAATTTTTTCGGAAGGATGACCTTTCTTAGTTCTTGGTAAACTCACACAGTATGGAACTAGGCTTCTAAACCTCTCTAGGCTAATTTGACACAATCCTAGGGATGTCTAATGAGAACTAGTGAAGTAATAGGCCTACTGGAGGTTATTGGAGTTGCCAGGTGGATGTTTTTAGTTGTTTTGAGGATATGTGTGTATGGTCCACCACCAATAGTGACAAAAACCAATCTAGGGATGCTTTTGGGGTTTTCTAAGTTCCTTTAGGGATACTAAGATTGTCACTAACTCAAATGTCCCATCATGATCACCATTATGTTAGTGATAGTGATGAGGTGGATATAAATCAATAAATACTAAATGTTTTAGATTGTGACTTACTCATAAGGTCCCACCGTGATCACCATTATGTTAGGGTAGCAATGAGGTGGTAGATTCACTGGATTTTCTAAGTCTAACTGAGGGTCTAATGTGTCTTAAAAAGTACTCAATCAACTATATACTCAGACGTCCCACTGTGATCGCCATTACATTAGTGTCTCGTGATTTAGCAGATTGGCATACCAAATGCATAGGGCAACATCAGACTAGTATTTGGAGTCCTAGGACCTAGCCATCTTGGATTCATAGAGGGCTCTCTTGGTTGTATGCAAAGGATGTGTACTTGTTTTCTTCTAGGGTTTTGATTTTAGGCTAGTTGTTAAGTGTAGGGTTTGTTGTTTTGGTTGGGTAAGATGGTCAAGTAAATAGGTGGAGTGATAGGTCTTCAAATCATTGGGCTATGGAGTCAATGAAATTTATGGATATCTCAACAATGAAACATGATGCATAATAGGTCAAATACAGCATAGTCAAATGGATCTTTAAGGTATGTGTGAAGTGAAATGAACAATAAGTTTGTGAGCATAGTAGGTGTGTAAGGGCAGTGAAGAATCCTTAAACAAATACTTTTTAAACAAGATGGTCTCAAATACTAATCAACACACAGAAAACCAATAGCTCTTATATTACACTTTAAGAAAAAAAGCATTCAAGATGAACAATTCCAATGAAATATAGAGGGCAAGAAACTCATTTAACTTCTAGTGATTTCACCTTCAAGGTTAGAAAAAATTCAAGATAAAAAATAACTTTAATCAATGAAGAGGGAATGCCTAAACATCAATGATCAAGCTACAAATAACTTTAAGGCAACTTCTCAAGCATGGACAAAGGGCATGATCAAAACATGGCCTCTTTGGCTAAAACCTAACAAGTAATACTTCAAAGAGAGATTCCATAACAAAGCTTAAATAGCATCAAGTAAGCAGGGATAACCATAAAACATATTGAGAACTAATATATTAAAACATTCATGGAATAAACAAGCATAGGTAGATCTAAGGAGCAGCTAAGAATTCCTTAAACAAACCCAGCAAAGGAAAACATAAAGGCAATAAGAAACAAGAAGGACTAAGGTGCCTCAAACAACATTTCTTAGCCTATACTCTTTTGTTCTACTACAACATGGAAAGATGGACATAATGATAAACGTGAAAACAAGAAATAATAGAGGCACATCACCATTAACCATGCTCAGGGATCCTGCAAGCTATCCTCCTTCATCATCAATCCAAGCAAGCCATTCAGAAACTCCACAAGACCAATTTCTTCTTCAAACTCAAGAAAACCATGTATTGCTCTCAAAACTCATCAAATTCCAAAATTTACAATGAAATCCCTCATGCTATATTTATCTATCAAAGGAGGGACAAAACCCTAGATAGGGTTGGAAAATGTCAAAATCACTCATAAATTTCATTAATGCCCAAGAGACCACGCAAGGCCCAAGGCACAAAATATCCCATGAAATAGATTCCAAAATAAATTCTAGCACCTAATTCTAGAGTGATTTGCCTCAAAAAACACTAAAATAGGTTTTTTCAATAAATGAGTGTGTTTTGTTGACTTTTGGCCAAAAACACATAGTGTTGTCCATAAGCGCAGTGCCACCTTAGGCAGAAAATAGGTCCTGTTGAAACCAAGTTTTGGAGACCTTCCCGATGTCGGATTTTGCTCCGTGATGGCCCATTGGAAAGCCGGATGAGTCTACTTTAAAAAAATACTCTGGATTTTCTGATCCAGCTCCCATAAACTGTCCAAAAGGTAAAAATCCTAACACTGCTCTGAGCGCAGCGCCAGGCCTGAAAAGGAGGCATAATGGTGAAAAATGAGGTGTTTTTTTACGTTTTGAGGGGTAAAAAATGCTCCAATTTCTCTGAAATTTGGTGAGCATAGTGTGCTAGCCATGTGAAAGCCAAAAATGTATATTTTTCACTCTGAGGATGCCTGAGGGAAAATCGTAGCGCCAGTGGTGCTGCGCTTATAGGCCTCCAAAATCTCAAAAAGAAAAAACTTGTCCAAATTCCTTCAAAATTGGTGGAAGTCTCCTTCAAGGGGTTTGAGAGACCTGTAGAGAAGTTCATGCGAAAATTCCAAGTCTATCTTGGCCTTTTTCTTCTTTTAGTGCCTGGATCTTGGCTTGGGCCTTCTTCAGTTTAGCCCTTGCAACTTGGTTTCTCCAAGCATAATTCTTACTCATCCTCCTTTGGAGGTCAAGATTCTGGTTAGCCTTCTCCAATTTAGCCTCTAATTGTATGTTGGCTCTTTCCAACCAAGGCTCCTGATCATGTGCTATCTCCATGTCCAATAGCTCATCAAGGGAGTCTTGTTCTGCTAGGGATGCTTCTTCTTCTCTTTGCTTTGCCAGTGCCTTTATCAACCCCATGGTTCTAGTTCTCTTCCTAGGCTGTAATTCTTCATCCTCATTTTCCTCATAGATGCCCATGCACTCTTATAGTTTCACATGTGCCTTTTGGGTTTCGTTCCGGGCCTTGATGGCTCTAGATTCATAGATTTCAACTTGTGCTCCTAGTTGCCTGTTCTCCAAGTCAAGGGCATCATTTACACTTTTTGCACTATTCAGATTGGCTTGGAGTTCTTCAATGAGTGCATTTTTGTTTTGAATGAGAAATATTGATATTCTTGCTTCATTCTCCTCATCATTGTCTATCTGGATGATATCAAAATCCCTTTCCACCTCATGATCTTCTTCCTCTTGCTTCACCTTCATTTTCAGCACTCTGTTCATCATCCTCACTCTCTTCCTCACTTTGGGCTGACTCACTTGCACCATTACCCTCACTGTCATTACTTTGTACATTATTGCCACTCTTATCCTCTTCATTTGATGCACCAAGAGAAGGGGAAGAAGGCAGGTTTCCTTGAGGTGAGGGCACTTGTGTAGATGAGGAGGGCAAGTTTGGTTGATGAGGAGGCAGTGGGCTTGTGAAGACTTCATGGGCTATGAACAAATCCCAAGGTATGCCCTTTTGTTCTAGCTGATGTAATACCACCATCTTATTCAAGGAATGGTGAAATAAACTAGCATTTGTTGTGAAGGATTCCTTCTCCGGACAATAGAAAGAATTTTTTCTATACTTCTATAGAGGTAATAGGGCAATTTGAGCATCCTGACCCTTGTGAAATGCATGAGGAGTCTGACATGGTAGGAGTAGAGCCTGGAGTATATCCCCTCACAGGTGAAGTACTTCATGATAACCATCATCAATGAAGCAAATCTCTGTTTTTGGTGTGAGAAAGGGAAGATAGCCCTGTAGCCCATTCTATACCTAGTTTTGAAAAATGGCTCATAATAGTTCTTGTCCAATTTGGCTTTCTTAAACTAATTTTCACCAACAGCAAGTATACCTATAGCATTTGAGATGGCATCTACAGATAGTTCAAAATCCACCCCTGCAAGGCTTGATTGTTTGTTGTGCAGGTTAAGGATAAAAAGACTTGTGAGCTCTGGGTGGCTTTGTACTTGTTTGAATTTCTCACAAAATTGGAAACACCCTAGATTCTGAAAACATGAGAGGATCATGGGAGATGAGGTGATAGTGAGGTGATAGCCACTGTGCTATGGGGTTCAAATCTGTTCACTTTTCCTCCTTTGTGGTTTGGCCTCATAGGCCATTGGACTCTCTCACTGTTGCTATTATCTTCTGCCCCTCGCATGGTGATGGGAGTTGTTTGTGGAAAAACTAGGGTTTGGAGGGTGGTGAGGGCAGCTTCTGTGAATGAGTGATGTGGAGGTTAGGTTTAGGACTGAGTGCATGAACTTGAATGAGGGCTTATTTTTAGATGAAGTGTAATTACCCTAATTCACTCTCCCTCAAATGAAAACTAATTTGTTCATGGAGACCAAAAACAGAGGTTTACCTTGCATTTAATACCTAAGGTTGCACAACTAGGGTTTAATCATTCCTTAGCCACCAAATGACTTAGAAACACTTGGGAGGAGGAGAAAATAGGGCACCTACCAGTTTCACCTGCTTGCAAACCTTTGAATGTAAATTTGATGATGACTTTGAGTCTTTGGGGAAAAAAATTGCAAGTGTGGAGGACCTCTGTATTAGCGCAGCGCCCTACTCGAACACTCGGGTCGGCCTGTGAGCGCAACGCCGTCAAGTTGTGCCTCTGCTTGGGCATAGCATCGGTGTTCAATATAGGTTGTTGGGTCCTCTGTGTGTTAGGCTCGTTTGTGTGTAGCGCCACCCGATTCGCGCAGCGCAGAGTAATTTTGAATGGAGAAAAACGAGATTAGCGTAGCGCCAGGGCCTGTGAGTGCTTCGCCACCCTATTCACAAAGCGCCACGGAAATTTTGCCCAGAAACAATAACAAACCCTGAATCTTCTCCTGAAGGTTTTCTTTTTTGAAAAATGACAAGTGAACTACAAATGCAACTAAGGTGCCTTTATACCTTTTGAAAAATAGATCAAAACCAAAACCCACTTTTATTAAGTTTTGTCACTTTGTCATTTGACTGATATCTTTTGACCGTTTTGCAGGTGTGTTGAAATTTTTTTCAAGGCAACTTTTATTCCTTTGGTGGTGATGGCTTGCTGAGGAGATGAAGAGGGCTTTTTAACTTTGGGAGTGTTGACACTGTCAAAACCTGTTTCTGCTTGCACTGCTAAACCAAAAACATGTTTTTATCCCCTTTTTTACATTTTTGAATGTAAGTGATCTGAAAACACTTTTCCTTACCTTCTTACTTATTTTGACAGTGACACATCCCTTTGACAGAGGATAAAATTTATGTCTGCTATGTCTTCCCTTGGCCACTTTTGGTTTGTTGCATGTGCCATGACATAGTTGCTTTGGTCTCCTTTTTCATTCTTTGGAGTTTGAAAACCTTCGGTCATATAACAACAAACTCATGATTATGTCAGTTTTTTACCTAATAACCTAAAACTATACCTTCATTCTTTTGACCCTTTGAAAGCTATGACTGAAAATGGAGGCTTGACCTCCTTGACACTGATACTCTTTGCATTTTTTCCCTTTGATGTAGTGAAACATTTTTGCCTTGGCAAACCCTAGAAATCACCTTTAATATCTTTTGAAAACCTTTTGCTGTCATGATGGAGGCCCTTCATCCTCATTTCACCTGCTTTGCCTATCCATTCAAAACTTTAGGTTTTAGGGTTGTTAGAGAAAAATAATTAGTGTTTTCTAAGTTCTCTATAGCCCTTTCAAGTTCATTCATTTCTATTCAATTCACCTCACCTTTTTCCCTTATTCATTTATAACTTCTAAAAATCTTCAATTAGTGATTGGTTGTGTTGATGTGCCTCTGTCCTTGTGGCATTTTGCATTGGCTTTTTGCTTGGCAACACTATTTAGCCAATCAGTCCTAAGAACAATGATTCTCTTTAAACATGCATCTGCTTCCTTTTCTTTGCTATGGATGTTCTTTAGTGAGGAGCTAGCCTCTTACCTTACCTCATTTTCTGCATGATAGCCATCTCAATCATTCCTGTAGAAATGTTTAAGATGCACAATTGAACCTTTGCAAAATGTTGTCTTGAAAAAGGAGGCCTTCCTTGAAGGATTTTTTATCTATTTTGGACAATCAATTGCTGACCCTCCTTTCCATTTGATTTCATCTTCTTGGCATATGTAAAGCAGTGATTCAAAACACCAAAACAATCTTATAACCTATGAAACCCTAGATGACCTAGTGGAAGGCTCTTTGGGCTTGTCTTTGACTGAAAGCTTGGCTTTGAGGTTTTCAAGTGTAAAATAGAGCTTTTGACAAACCTTATGCATTGCAGACCCAAAACTATTGATTTGTATTTATCTAAAGAGCCTAGAAGGGTGGCTTGATACCACCAATGCTTGAGGCACTTGGTGAATAGGGGAAAAGGTTAGGCTACTTGGAAATCCAAGGTGGAAGTGGAAGGGTTAGGCAAGTCAAAATAGAGTGGTAAGGTCAGAGGTGGAAAAACACAGTGAAAATGAGTGGTATGAGCCCATGATGGGTCTTCTGGGAGTGATAGGCTGACCATGTCATGATAGGATAGTAAAATAGTGAAAAATTTATCCTAAGGATAATGAAGGCAGTGAGATTTCTAGAACTCACAATATTCATGGATTTGTTTCTAGAAATCTAGGATAAGAATTTAGTCATCTATAAAAGGGAAAAAATTATTGATGAATATCAGTGGCTCCATTTGGGGAGGGAAACTCCTTTTCAAGAGGTGTACAGAATCTCAGATCTTTGATTTTATGAAGACCAGTGCCTCATCCATTGGGCAGATTTTCCTTCTTTCATTTGATGATGTTTCTCTTGAGGATATGATCTAAAAATATGAAGGACATGTTAGCTTCAAACTTCCTCTCTACCTACCCAACCTACTTGCCTAACATTTTTTTCTTCCTTGGGTGCACTTGAACTGGAAAACCCTTGAAATTTTCTTCTTTTGAAAGCAAAACAAACTATCTAATTCTACTCTTATCACTCCCAATAGTTCAGATTATGCTAGTGAACTCTTTCGTTCTCTACCTAGACTATTTGACTGCCAAGATTAAGTTGTATGACAGACTTCATTCTCTAAGCTATTGACTTGAAATTGAAAACATGGTTTAAATCAGGATTAGGCAATCTGACTTACCATGGGTTGTGGCATTAGGACAAGCTACACACAAACATTATTTTTGTACAAAAAAGAAAAGAAAAATAAGGGTTGTGATTTATCATTTGGTATGCATCCCTATCTTCCTCTTTGGTTCAATTTTGATCATGTGGAACCAGTATCTTTCATTCCTAATCTATCCTTTTTGACAAGTCAAGTTTGAATGATTTGACAAGCTGTCTTTCACTAACTTATCAGCAATAAATAGAAAACATGTTCAGCCATGATTAGGCTAGATGACTGAACAAGATTCTTTTGAACAAGTAGTGGAATTTAGGCTTGCACACTTTCAGTACTACTATTTTTTGGGTATGGGGTTGTACCTCCTTTTCAAATCTGCCCTCTTTTTCTTTCTTTCTATGCTTTTGTTTTTTTCATATTTTTCTCATGCAATGTTATATACAATTAATGAACGTTCTAAACTAGGGAGTATTGAAAGCCATGGTACTTGAGCATCCTTTCATTAACAGGATCTCCAAACTCTCTTCCATTCAGCTTTGATAAACAAAAAAAAATTCTACCCCTATTGGAATGCATGATGTGAAGATTTTCCCACAAACACTGAAACTTGCCATGTTTTCTTTTATACCTTCTCATTGATTTTTTCTTCTGAACTTGGTCTCTGTTAAAGAACTCTCTTAGATGAACAAGGTAGTCTTAATGAGTTTTAAAACAAACAATAATGTCATCAATGTATATCATGGTAGAATAGCTCAAATATAGAGCCATGGATCTTTGGAAAGTAGCTTCAACACTTCATGACTCAGAAGGCACTTGATCATACAAGTAGGTACCCCAAGGTGCTTTGAAAGTGGCTTCATGTTGATCTGTGGGAAGTATTGCCATTTGCATGTAATTTGAAACACTACTAAACAATGACATCTTGTTAGACCTTTTTACCCTTTGTAGCATATGATTGGTTATGAAAAAAGGGGATTTGTCCTTTAGGGAGGTTTGGTCTAGATCTTTAAAGTCTATATATAGCCTACATCCCTTTGTTTTCTTTCTTAGTGACATAATCTGTTTCAAATATTTTTTATTTTCCTTAAAAGTGATCATACTTTGAACAATGTTTGTATCAATAGTGTTTTAACTGTCATCACGACATGCGAAAGCATACTCAAACTCCTTGCATAGTCTTATGTATTTCAGTTTTGTGTGTAGTGATAGAATTTTGGATAACTTGATGATTTTGGGTTTTTCTGGGCTGCCTACATTATACTCTTCTATATCAGCTTCGGTAGACACTCCTTTAGGGTCCCTGGCAGCATTTTTGGGATTCAACAACTCTTCTGAAGTGACAAAAGTTTTAGATGATGAGTTGTCTAAGCATGGAAAAAGCTTAAGACTCTTTTGATCCAGATTCCTAAAAATTTCTGTTATGTGAAAGTATTCCATCATTTTTGGATTGGCAAAAGAATTGGTTCTGTTTTTGAGGTTTGTCTTTTATTTGAGCAACCTGGTTCAAATTCTAAAATGGTTTTTGGTTTTCCAATTTCATTTTCAGTTTGTAGAAATTGAAATTTAGCTTTTCCATCATGTTGTTGTTCATGGTTGCCAGAGTTTTGGATGATATGTTCTTCATTTGAGGAAAGATTTGACTATTTTGGTGGGCCTAAATCTTTGTCATTTTCATTCACCTATTCACAAATGTCATTTTTATTATACAAGATGAATGAGTCTAAGTCCGAATGAATGGAATAGACAGGAGTTTTGTTTGGCCTATCTAGTCTACTTACCATATACTTCATGTGGGACTCCCGATATAACCTCTTGGTTTGATTGAAGATAGGGATAGTAGCATATGACATGTCCATTTGAAGGTTTCCCTAAAGTTTGGCTCCCCATGATCTAGACAAAAGCATGCCATACTTCGAGGGAAATTCAGTAACAAATATGCCCATGACTAGACTCTTAGCAGGTATTTGTGCCAGATTGACACAAAGATCCTTGATTAAGCCTAAACACTTGAATCTACTCAAATCGAATGAGTACAAGTATTTTTAAGGTTTAGTAATTTTTAGGCCTAATCTCTCCATCACAACTTTAGGCATGAGGTTGTGAGAGGCACCGGAGTCTAGCATGGCATTATGGAAGATTTTGTCATGTATGTTTAAGCTAACATAGAAAGGGGGAATGGCTCCTTCTTGGTATTTTCCCTCAACCTCAGGTCCAACAAACAACTCAGGTTTGTCATCAATTCAATTCAGAGTGTCTGTATCATTTCCTATGTTCAAGACCTTCAAAACTTGGGACCTATACACTTCTTGAGTGACCAATTCAGTGAGAGGTATGGTTATCTTGATTTTGTAAATCTCTCCTTCAAAGCTGAAAGGTATTTGTGTTTTGGGCATATTCACATTAGTTTTATCAACCATGAACTTTTCTACACTTTTAATTTTCTGATTCTGATTTGGGGCTTTAGACAATAGAATTTTTTCAGGGTCACTAGTTAATGTACTAGGGCAGCTTGGGTCACTATTTTGCTGGCTGATTTTTTCTTTATTCGGATCAGTTTTCTTAGCCATAGTGTTGATACTATCTTTTGTCTTCTTAGGAGCGTTTTCAGAAGCTTTCCTAGAAAAAGTGTCTATTTGGTTTTTCTTGGAAGTCTCTTGGTTTCTTTTATGTCACACCTCCCTTTCCTCTTTCCCACAATAATTTTTTTTTCCCAATTACACAGTTCCTTTCCACATAATTATATTATAATCCAGTCAATATATACTAGTTTCAACTTCAATTGCAATTTCGTTACATCACTGTACTATTCTTTTTATCTTAATTTTTCACACTCTCTATTTTATTATTTTCACTACCTTTAAATCAACCCTTAATTCCTGTTCATAAGGGTGTTGTGAGCAATTCTGAGAGCCTCACACTCATCTTGAGCTTATAATACCCTAGGTTATTATACACTTGGGCTTACACTCACACCCACCAATTGGTGCTAATTTATAATGATATATATGATCGTTTACTCTAAGATATGTATGAGTTGTTTTCCTTCTTAGACCTTCAACATGTATATAGGTATTACACCTATATACCTAACTTAAAAATTTCTTCTTTTATAATACTCCTATTGTACCTTTCCCTAATCTAGTAGGGTTTCGTCCAACTCGGTATGTGAAATATTACCGTATGGTTTTTTTCCACCATATCTACATTTTGTGAGGGTTTTTCCTTTACGGACTTTACGACCCTACCATATCATTTCGACTGAACTCTGTGGTGGCGCTTGACGCTTATACTCTAATGCATCGTTCACCTAATCAACCTTGCTTGCTACCACCTCGTTTCTATTTCTGATGCCATTCAATTTGATCTGAGTCTTGCTTACCTTGTAATTATGGCTCGATTTCACACGTCAAGCCTTGTAGTACGCTAGGGTTTTGTATCAATTCCGGGTTGCATTACTCTGGTTCTATGCGGCTGGCCAAATCTGCCAACATGATATCGCGTACATCGCCCTTTATTGCTCATATCAATTCAAGTTAGATTGTACGCTGCATTAATATTGAACATTAAGACTTAATCGTTTTGGATTTATTATGGAATTATGCGACTTACTACTTTCCAGCGCTCAGAGTTGGGAATCTCCAGCCACGTGTATGGTGGTGATTGTTTGGGGTTAGGGTTTCAAGGGCGTATAAAACTTTTACGTTCAACTTATGACTTCATTTTTGCCTATCGTGTTGAGGGTTTTCCCCACCGAGCTGCTCCAGAGTTCGTTATGTCATTTTGTTCTACTACTATGCCGAAGGAATTATTAATATGTGTTGCTTCTCATACCTTCTGGAACTCTGGGAGAACTATGTCGTCGCACCATTCAACTCAGGTAACGATTTGTTTTGAATATCGTTCATCCAATTCGACTTTCAATTCCTCCTGTCTCTGCGTTTTGAGTGCATTAGTATTTATATAAGTTCAGAGCTGGAGTTTACGATTTGGATAGATTAAAATTAGTTAGTCATTTGTTTTTATACAGCTCTCCTTTGTTATCGCTTCACTTACAGTGCTTATAGGATGGTGTATATGAAATTTGAGTTTGCCTTAGGGCCGCGTTTACTCTCGCTTCAGCGAGTTACCATAAGCGTTGGTGACATGGGCGTACTCTCGTGGTTGATTCCCTCAACTGGGATTAGAGAAGCTGCCAGACTCTTTCGAGAAGGTATTTCTATCTCATTGAGTTCCGGTGACATAACATTTTCATCATTATTTCTTCTGTATTTCAACATATCGATTTTTCTCAAGGGTTAATAGCCTGGCGGATTTTTTTGTTCCAGTGTCTACGTTGCCCAAGTTCCCGGAATATTTTGTCAGGTAAACAGTAAATGATTGTTTTCGTTTTTGTGAGTTCACCTTCAGTTTATAATTTAATTAGTATTCTTATTTAATTTCCCTTCACATATCTGTTGAGCCTCAAATTTGTGCTTTCCTTCACCTCATTTTACCTCATTTTTCCCTTGTCCATTTCCATTTTAAACCCAATTGATCAATAAAAATAGTTAAAATTACTTCTAGAATGGTTTACATAACTGACTTGTTGAATTTTGTGATTGTTGTCATTGTTAAGCATTTTGACCGGAACTAGCTGCAGAATGCAGGCATTCTGTAGCTAACCGGCGATTCTGCAGCTACCTTTATGTTTGAGCATGTTCCAGGTGGCCTCTTGAGGGAAAACGCATATGGGCATGATCCACGTCGTGCCTACATGGTGTGTTGCTCGTCATGGAAGAGGAAATGAAGTCTGTGTACGGTTATGCACGTGGGAACACATTTGGTGAAAGAAGACTCCTACTAGGACTGTTACAGTCCAGGTGTCTTTTCTCTTTTACGCAGCCACCTTAAAGACTCCTAAAATGATTTGGATTAGGAAGACATCATTCCTAAATTATTGTAATTATTGTTACTTGCATTTACTTTAAAAACTCTTGAATAGGCCGAGAGCTTAGTTAGAAATTTTGTGTAGATTTGCTTCTAGATTTTGGTGTAAAACTCTGTGTTACGTCTTTTAAGACACAGAGCATTATGTTCAGACTATTGCATTGTTAATGGAGCAGACAAAATTATCTTGAAGGCGTGATTTAATTGTGAAGTTGAATGCCGTCAAGTGGTAGAGGGCCCCTGCCCCTTGAACGGATTTCCTTAGCGTAAACTAGATAAGTTTTTCCTCGCTGTCTTTACGTTTTGCATATTGAATTAGTAGTTGCTGTGTTTTATATACTGTGGTCGTATTCGTTCCAGTTCTTCCATAAGAAGACATTCTTCCAACAGACCAAAATGATGAATGATTGATGACTATGGTATTGTAAGATATCAGTTAGATTTGTATTTGTTTTAGCTAGCTACTGTAGCCATAATTCGTTCCAGTTCTTCCACAAGAAGACACTTTGCCAATAAATCAAAACGATGAATGTTTAATGACTATGGTACCGTAGGATAGGATTTGTATTTGTTTTAGCTAGCTACTGTAGCCATAATTCGTTCCAGTTCTTCCACAAGAAGACACTTTGCCAATAAATCAAAACAATGAATGTTTAATGACTATGGTACTGTAGGATAGGAGTTGTATTTGTTTTTAACTAGAAACTGTAGTTATATTCATCATAGTTCTTTCACAAGAAGACATTCTTCCAATAAATATTAACAATGAATGATGAATAGCTATAGTGTCATAGGAATTAGTTGTAGTTTTTAGTCTTCACTATCATAGTTGCACTTGTCCTAACCACTCTTCCACAAGAAGAAATTCTTCCAAGACATCCTTAAGAAGTTCAAGATATGACTGTGATGTGAAAACTTAGTTTCATTTGCTTTCAGTTCATTTGCTGTCAATTGCATACAAGTCCACAGTCAAAATTGTTCTACTCTTCCACAAGAAGGAACTCTTCCAAAATATCACTCATGATGAACAAACCAATTGTGTAACTTCATAGGATAGTGCATGTTAATTAGAATGCTCCGGAGTTTCATTTTGCATTTAATTCATGTCCAGCTACTTCATTTCAAAGTTTGATGATGGCTTATGTTTTAACATTGTTCTAGTTTAGAAGCATCTTAAGCTCATGTTTAAATCAATTCATTGCATTCATATCTCATAGTCACACTGTCACCCTTTGCACAGTAGATCATTTTAGTTGATAGGTTTCCTAAGACAGCCTTCATTATTTACAAATATCTTTTTGTTCTAAAAACTATCAGTGATCCATAACTTTAGGAACAGAAGATAACATCATTACAAGGTCTGAAATATCTCTGCAAATTCCTCACTATAAACAGAGCTTTTCCTCAACAGAACTACCCTGAAAAGGAACCAATAACTCTTGAAGAATAGACTCTGACCTTCAATTGAAATTGCAGAATAGAACTAGAAATTAGTCATGAATAGATGAGTTTAGAATAGAATGTTGCATCATGATTAGTGTCTGATTATCTAGTTAGAAAATTTGCATATTTAAGTTATCATTTCTCAAAGTCTAGTTTGTGTCATTTGTTTAAAAAGTCATCATCAAGCTCTTGTTTCTATTCAGTCATAGTTTAGATGTTGTTTCAGTGTTTTTGATTACATTTTCCATTCCATACATTAGGCTCAACTGTGTTTTTGACTACCACTCTCTTTTTATTAGTTTTCTAGGCATTTTCATTGTAAACATAAAACTTCAAAAGACCAAAAACATCATAAATCAACATAAAAGACCAAAACATCACAAAACACTACATACAACGCACTAGGAAACAAGCACCTAGGTACATATGGTACATTTCATTTCAGCAGTTTACAAATCCTGGTTGACAATTAAATGAACTCAGTTTAGGAGACTAGATTGAGGCACAACATTTTGGCGCCGTTGCCGGGGAAGTGAAAACTAGGTAACCCTTGTTTCTTAGCATCCAAAAACAATTTTATGCGTAGGGAGAGAGATTCAAGAGGAAGATTTATAAGCAGCAGAGGCAGAAGTTTGACATCTAGAACACCACTTGTTTCATCTAGATCCAGAACTAGTACACCTTCAACTCAAACCCATCTTCCATCCTTCACTGATCCTGGACTTCTAGAAGATCTAAGGTCACCTATTCCATTAGAGAAACCTTCCACTTCATCCACTGAACCTGCCATAGAAGAGGATCCAAAAACCTTGGTTGAGGATACAAACCTTTCTACTTCCACAGGAGAGTCAACCATGGCAGAAGAAGGAGGAGGAGGAGTTGTTAATGGAGAAAACACATTTGGAGGAGGTAGAGGAAGAGGTAGAGGAGAAGGAGGAAGAGGAGGTAGAGGTGCATATGGAGGAAGAGGTAGAATAGGAAGCTCTTTTGGGTTCCCTATACTTGATGGAGAAACCAATACAACCATGAAAAACATTTCACCTTCTGTCCTTCCGAACTTCTATGGACTTAAAACTGAGGATCCCGAAACTTTCTTATTCGAATTTGAAGTACTGTGTAGGACTTATGACTACCTTCAAGATGCCCAAAAATTGAAATTATTTCCTTCAACTCTGAAAGGAGCATCATTGAAGTGGTTTATGAGCTTAAGCAATAGTTCCATTAGGACATGGGAAGACATGAAACAAGCATTTCTAGAGAGATACTTGGATTATTGTATGCCGGTTAATCATAAGGAAGAAGTGTTCAAGATGTTACAAAAAGAAGATGAAAACTTAGAAGATTTGTTGGAAAGATTTAAAGACAACATAAAAAGGGCACAAATGGAAAACCTAGATCAAGACACTTTAAAAGCTCTTTTGTTGAAAACAATTAGGGATGAATGGTTGGATATCCTTAACATGATGGGAAAAGGGGATATATCACAACTCACATTACCTGAAATATCCGAGTTATGTATCAACCTTTCCAGAGGGAAATCTAAAACTGCCAAAGGTCCAAGAGATCCTGCTCTTGCAAGGGCAAGTAAATCTGCTTCTGGGACAGTAAGTAGATCATAAATAGGACATATGCTTGATGATTTTAAATCTGACATCTTAGGGAGTCTTAGTGAACAAATAGACACCCTCAAGATACAAAACAAGCAAAAGGCTGAATCTGATGCCTTGGCAATCTTTTGTCCCAAATGTAGAAAGAAACATGCCTTGAGAGAGTGTCCTTTGGATGTAAAAGTTGTAGAAACTTGTGTCATTTGTTCCGAGAAACATGAGACCAAGAATTGTCCTTCTCTTCCTGGTCTCAAAGCTGTCTTTCAGGAGGAAACTCCTACAGATTCCACAGAGTCTCTCAATTTTGTATCTAGAAGACCTTGGCAGGGACCTCAGACACAAGGATTCCATGATCAAATGTATAATCAACCTCCACCTTGGAATTCTTGGCAACAACCTTGGCCCCAATTTCAAAATCAATCTCAAGCTTGGGCACAAGGATCACAAGGTCCCTATGGAAGATACTCTCCATATTATCAGTATCCACCATCCTATCCACCATACCCACAAAATTTTCCTCAAAATCTTCAACAAAATTCTCAACAACATCATCAGAACCAACCTCATCAAATTCAACCACTTCCATTACCATTCCCTCAAAAATCCAATCAATTACCAGCTCAGCCCATACCAAACCCCAATAATAAGAATCCTCAGAATACATACATGATAGAAGGACAACAATTTCCAACTTATTTAATTACTCCTCTAGACCTTAGTGATGTTCAACTTAGGTCTGGAAGGATACTTGAGAAGAGGAAACCTTCTGTGATCATACAAGAACAAGATGATTCTGAGGAAGACTCCCTACACGTTAATAAAAGTCTTGAGGAAGAAACATCCTTTCAAGGCCAAAACATTGAAAAACTGAAACAAAAAGATCCAATAAGCCCAACTCCAGTATTAGAGCAACTATCCACATCTACTTCTATACCTCCCTTTCCGGAAAGATTACAAATTGACAAAGGTGTAGAAAAACAAGTAATGGTGCCTAATTATGATTTCTTGGATGAATTGAGAAATGTTTGCATTAAAATTCCATTATTGCAAGCCATCAAGGAAATCCCAATTTTAGCCAAAACAATAAAGGAGTTGAGTATGAAGACAACAAAGAAAAGAATAAGAGAAACCAAGAAAATTCAACTGGTAGGACAAATAGCAGATATTATGATGGGTAAGACTACTATTCCAAAGTACCTTGACTCAGGAAATCCAGTTGTCAAAATTCACATCAATGGAATTGAAATTCAAAACACACTCATTGACTTAGGAGCAGCAATAAATATCATGAGTAGACAAATCATGGACAAACTGGAACTTCCTAATCTTCTCTTTACACCCACACTATTACAACTAGCAGATAGATCTGTGATCAGACCAGATGGGGTAATAGAAGACATTCCAGTGTCCCTAGACTCTTGGGATTACCCTGTGGATTTCATGATCCTTACACCCAAGAATAATCTAGGAGGCCATCCTGTTATACTAGGAAGACCTTGGTTAGCTACAGCTGATGCTTTTATTAGTTGTAGGTCCGGTGATATGTATATTTCTGATGGAAGTTCAACAAATAAATTTACTTTATATCCTCCAGCTAGGACAATTACAGATCTAGATGACACTCAATGGATAGAGGATGAAGAATATTTGCAACCACTCTTCACAATTTTAGAAATTAGTGAAGATAATCAAATTCTGAATACTCTAGAAAATTTTGAATCTTCTCCAGAACACAAACAAGAATCATTTCAAGAGAAATCCAATATTGAGTTCTTTTCATCTAGACAGATGTCTCTTCATTCTATGGACAAATTTGGCAGTTCTACAAGTGAAATTTTTCCAGGTAAAACCTTGAACATAAACAAAAATCTGGAAAAATCTCAACAAGAAGAACTAGTCAAAGTATTACAGAGACATTCTTCTGCATATGCATGGGAATACACTGACATGAAAGGGATAAGTCCCAAGATTTGTACTCATCACATCTATATAGAGGCAAATTGCAAACCAATCAGACAACCTCAAAGACGGATGAATCCAAATCTTAGGGAAATTGTCAAGGAAGAATTACAAAAATTGTTAAATGTTAACTTCATCTATCCTATTTCAGATAGTCAGTGGGTTTCCCCTCTAGTAATTGTACCTAAGAAAAATGGAAAATGGAGGGTGTGTGTTGACTACCGAGAACTGAATAAAGCTACTCTTAAAGACCATTTTCCCTTACCTTTCATAGATCAAGTATTAGATACATTAGAAGGTAAAAAGTACTTTTCATTCCTGGATGGATTTAGTGGTTACAATCAAATCCAAGTAGCACTTGAAGACCAAGATAAAACCACATTTACTTGTCCTTGGGGTACCTATGCCTACCGAGTATTGCCATTTGGATTGTGCAATACACCTGCAACATTCCAAAGGGCAGTATTAGGAATTTTTTCTGATCTAATACATGACTGTGTAGAGGTGTACATGGATGATTTTACAGTTTATGGGGATTCATTTGAAGAGGCTTTAGAAAACTTGGAAAAAGTCCTAAAAAGATGTCAAGAAGCAAACCTTTCTCTTAGTCATGAAAAATGTTTTATGATGTTTACTGAAGGTATTGTTTTAGAGCACCACATTTCAGGGGATGGGATTAGAGTTGATGAAGCGAAAGTTGAAGTTATTTCTAACCTATCCATTCCAAGTTGTCAAAGAGATGTAAGAAGTTTTCTAGGATTTACGGGGTACTATCGGAGATTTATAGAAAAATTCACCAAAATAGCATCTCCTCTTTTCAAATTACTCACCAAAGATTGTGAATTTAATTGGACTTCTGATTGCCAGTTAGCTTTTGAAACCCTGAAAACCAAAATTTCTGAAGCACCTATATTAAGGGGACCTAACTGGAAGTTACCTTTTCATATCTCGACAGATGCTTCCGATACAGCTTTAGGAGCAGTATTGGGACATAAAGATTTAATTCCCTATGCCATCTATTATATCAGTAAAAATTTGACTCCTGCAGAGTTAAACTATACTGTAACTGAAAAAGAGTTTTTAGCTGTTGTTCATGCCATTAAAAAATTTAGACACTATATAACCGGCTATGAAACTTTTATTCACACTGATCATTCTGCCATTAGATATTTAATGAATAAATCAATCACTAATGGTAGAGTTATAAGATGGTTGTTATTATTGCAAGAATTCAACATTACTATTCTAGATAGGCCTGGAAAACAAAACACTGTGGCTGACTTCCTATCTAGAATTCAAAATATCAAAGATGACACTCCGGTTGAAGATCAATTTCCCGATGAATATCTTTTTGCAGTTTCTACTCAAACTCCATGGTTTGCTGATATTGCTAATTATTTAGTTTCAGGAAAATTTCCTTCAATTATGAATGCAAGGGATAAAAGGAAAATCATTAATGATAGTGCAAGATATTCATGGGTCGCTAATGAGTTGTACAAGACAGGTTCAGATTTGATCATTAGAAGGTGTGTTCGTGAAGATGAGATGCCCGAAATTCTCAAGGCATGTCATGATGAACCTTGTGGCGGACACTTTGCAGATAAGAGGACAGCCTATAAGATCCTTAATTTAGGATATTATTGGCCATCTTTGTTTAAAGATGCAAGGGAGTATGTAAAAAGGTGTGACAGTTGCCAAAGGGTAGGGAAACCTTCTCCTTTAGGTGAGATGCCATTACAACCTCAGGTACACATTGAACCTTTTGAAAAATGGGCTTTGGATTTTGTAGGACCTATTAGTCCTCCATCAAGACAAAAGAAATATATATTAGTTTGCACTGATTATGTTACTAAGTGGGTAGAAGCTAAACCATTACTTGTTGCTAATGAATCATCTGTAGTTACTTTTCTTTTGAGGATATTTTTACTCGTTTTGGTGTCCCAAGGGAAATTTTTACAGATCAAGGAGCTCAATTTACATCAAGGCTAGTGGAGCAAATGATGGAGAAGTACAAAATCAGACATAGAACATCTACTCCTTATCATCCACAAGCAAATGGTCAAGTGGAATCCACTAACAAAGTCATTGAAGGTATCCTAACAAAGACTGCTCATCTACATAGAAGAGATTGGGTAGATAGGCTTCCTGAAGCCTTGTGGGCCTATAGAACTACATGGAGAAACACAACAGGCCATACTCCTTATGAGCTTGTTTATGGAAAGCAAGTTTTGTTTCCTATAGAGTTTCAAATCCAAACATTCAAGATGGCAGTTCAGCTAGGACTTGATCTAACGGAGGCACAAAAGCATAGACTGGAGCAAATTAATGAATTGGATGAGATCAGACAAGATGCAGTTCAGAAAACAAGTCTAGTCCAACAACAAAGGGCTAGATGGCATGACAAGTATATCAAAGAGAAGAAATTTAAAGAGGGTGATTGGGCTCTCTTGTTTGATTCAAAATTCAAGGATTTTCAAGGGAAATTTCAGACACATTGGCTTGGGCCATATGAAATTGTTCGAGTTTTTGATAATGGGGCAGTAAAAATCAGAACTATAGATGAAGAGGAGGTCACTTTTCTTGTGAATGGCCATAGACTGAAGCTATACCACAAGCCACTCACAAGAGAAGAGTTTGTCAAGAAGTTCCAAGGAGACAATGATGTGAAGTTAATGAAGAAGAGTCTCTCTTCTTCATCAACTTGATTAAATTTTCTGAAGCATTTCTCTTTTGAAAAAAAAATAAATAAATAAAAAAAAATAAAAAAAAATAAAAAAATAAAAAATAAAGGTATAAACATGAAAACCAATCACTGATTGGCATGTTTATACAGAAAAGATAGGGTGAAAATCAGAGTTTCTCTGACACTCTAACTTTTCCCATTTTTGTTTCTAAGCAGTTGTTATAAAAATCATAAGTTCAGTGCCATAGTACTTATGATTCATTTCATCTCATTCCATTCACTATCCATTCCATTTCATTCATCTCATCCATCATTCACATCTCACTCCATTCCATTTCATTCATTTCACTCCATCTTCCATTCACTTCATTCTCATGTCAAAACATAGAATTTGATATCTTGCTGCAAGAGAATAAAAATATGCCATGAATTGCAGTACAACCCTTATGTTCCTTCATTCCATGAACTGAATCCATTTTTATTTTCATTATCCATTTCATAATCCATCATCCATTTCATCCATTTTCATAAACATTTCACCCATATCCCAGAAACATTTCATTTTCATAATAAAAGTGTTCTACAGGGACATTCTGCAGCTCAGTGTACATTCTGTAGCTGATCGGCCTTTCTGCAGCCCGATATTTTTTCACAGCTACAAATCCTGAAGACATCAACCAGCAGACATAAGAGTTACAACAAAGTGATCCAGAGAATTCATGAATCAAAGACATCAAGAAAATAGTGAAAGATTCCTCCAAAAATGAGCAGAGAAGACAAAGGCTACACAAACATCAAGGGCAGAGGTAACAAATTTAAATTACGATGGCAATTCATGAAAATTTAGCATAGTTTAGTTGTGAAATTATTCAAAGAGTTGTTTTAATTATTTTATTGATCAAACACCAAACAAAACCCTCTATAGACTTTGTATTAAAAATTCCAATTCAAATTTTCTATCCAATAGCATTTGAGCGGTGGAACGGCCAAATCATTTGAAATTCCCACGACTCTTAACCAAGTTCTTTAATGATGAAGATTTTTTCTGCCGTCGTAAATCCTCCGCTGTCTCCTCAAATCATTAATGCATTCCTCCACCTCACTTCACCACTCTATGCCGTGACCATTTGCCATAACGTCATTCCGTAGCCAGTATTACATTCCGAAGGCAGAAGCATTATTATCATCAGGGAAAGAACAAAAGAGGTACATTGCAAGCATAACGGTGTGAGAACTCACTGAACAGAGAGCATATCACTGAGAACAAAGTTCGGAGCATTGCACTGTCAACATAGAATTGTGGCCGTGAAGAGTTTAAAGCCTGTTGCTACCAGAAGACAGAGGTGCTAAAATTGAAGACTTTGCTACCAAAAACAGAGGTATGGTAGTAATTGAAGTTTGAAGTCTGTTATTACCAAAGACAGAGGTGTGGTAGTGACTGGTTTTGAAGTTATTGTTATTAGAGACAGAGGTTGAGTTTGAAGTCTAGTGTTACTAGAAACAGAAGCGTTTTTCAGTGATTGAGTTTGAAGTCTGGTGTTACTAGAAACAGAAGCGTTTTTCAGTGATTGAGTTTGAAGTCTTCTGTTACCAGGAACGGAGGTATTGCACAAAAAGAAATTTGAAATCATCTACCACTGTCTATCAGAGACACATTAGCCCGAAAATTGAGATTGCTTCCATATCATTCCAAGGTTCAACAGAAGTACATCAGTCCGAGGATTCGAAGGCATTTTCCAAACAGAGGCATACAAACCAGAGATTTTTAAGACTGTAGCTATTTCAAAGGTATGTTCTTCCAAAATTGAAGCCATTTTTTTTTAGAGATTGAAGCCATTTTAATCCGAAAGTAAAAGCCATTGTTTTGTGGATAAAGAAGAGTGTTAATTGATAGTGAAAAATCATGGGTTTCATCGTAAGGATTGAGCCTATAGGATCAAAATATTTAGAAGGTTATCCACAATGCAAGGAGATGCTACAACAAATAGGATGGCTCCAATTCTTGGAAAAGTTTAATGGTTGCCATAAGGAAGTCACCAAAACGTTTGCTAGATCATTCCAAGGCACTGAGGTTGAAATAGGAGATGTTAAGCTTACTGTTAATGAGGCTTTTATAGCAGAGGCTACAGGATTATCCAGAGCTGGGGAAAGATGGTTTAAAAATAGGGAATTCCATAATGAATCATGGAAACAAATCCTAAAATCACCAAACATGGATGTTAGTGTGTTCAAGAAGGGAATTCCCAGTACAGCATTGAAGAGAAAATGGAGGAATATACTACTTCTTTTACAAAAATTTGTTACATGTGAGGGTAGGTATGGAACATTTTATGTCTACCATATGAGACTAATGTTGCATTTTCTAGGAGAAGATTTGAATTTACCATATTTCTTGTATCAAAGTCTGAATAAAATGGCTTCCTGTGTTCAGAGAAGAGTTCAGTTTTTGGAAACAACCCTGTATCATCATGGGTTAGTAAAAATTTTAATTGAGCATCATCTATCTAAATCAAATGATACATGGGGTGATTTCTTAATAAGAAATCATTTTGAGGAAGCAAAAGAACTATCACCTGAACCACAAGCCACAAAGAGAAGTAGGAGATGGAGGACTCCAACAGGTAAAATTGACAAACCCGTTCAAGAAAGCAGTGAAGAAGTCATTCTGGAGAAGTTGACTAGAATCAAGAGTCAACTCAAGGCAGAGAAGGAAATCAAGGAATCTGTTATGGAAAAAGGGGAGGGTTCCTCTCAACTTAGGAGAAGCCACAGATTAAAAGGAAAACTGAAGAAAACATCAATCAAAAAAACAGGGGTAATCAATATTGAAGATGAAGAAACATCTATGGAAGAGTATGATGATGAAGATTTTTATGAAGGCACCCCTGAGATTGATCCTGCTCAACAGGAAATCTATGATTATGTGGAAACTCTAGAGAGAACAGCTTCAGAAAGAGAAGAGAGAACCCCCAGTCCTCCACTAACTGAAATTGACATATTGAGGAGGGATAGGTATGAGTTGGAAGTGTTGAATAGACACATCAGAAATGAGAATGAAATTCTCAAAGATCAAATCAAGCTCAAGACTGACATGAACTCAACCTTATCCTTGCATATAGACAAAGTGGAGAGAACCAATGAGAAGATGAAGACAAGGAACAGAAAGTTGATCAGAGCACTCACAAACCTCAGGTTCAAACTTGTGATCAGGAAACCCAGAAGGCCTTTAGCATGCAAACAAAGGAAAAGAAGGGGATTAGATGTCCTTGCAGAAGCCTCAGAATTCATAGGATAATTTGCATGAGGACATGCAAAGAGACAGCAGTGGGGGTATGTTGAGCCTCAAATTTGTGCTTTCCTTCACCTCATTTTACCTCATTTTTCCCTTTTCCATTTCCATTTTAAACCCAATTGATCAATAAAAATAGTTAAAATTACTTCTAGAATGGTTTACATGACTGACTTGTTGAATTTTGTGATTGTTGCCATTGTTAAGCATTTTTGACCGGAACTAGCTGCAGAATGCAGACATTCCGTAGCTAACCGGCGATTCTGCAGCTACCTTTATGTTTGAGTATGTTCCAGGTGGCCTCTTGAGGAAAAACACATATGGGCATGATCCACGTCATGCCTACATGGTGTGTTGCTCGTCATGGAAGAGGAAATGAATTCTGGGTATGGTTATGCACGTGGGAACACATTTGTGAAGGAAGACTCCTACTAGGACTGTTACAGTCCAGGTGTCTTTTCTCTTTTACGCAGCCACCTCAAAGACTCCTAAGATGATTTGGATTAGGAAGACATCATTCCTAAATTATTGTAATTATTGTTACTTGCATTTACTTTATAAACTCTTGAGTAGGCCGAGAGCTTAGTTAGAAATTTTGTGTAGATTTGCCGCTAGATTTTGGTGTAAACTCTGTGTTACGTCTTTTAAGACACAGAGCATTATGTTCAAACTATTGCATCGTTAATGGAGCAGACAAAATTATCTTGAAGGCGTGATTTAATTGTGAAGTTGAATGCCGTCAAGTGGTAGAGGGCCCCTGCCCCTTGAACGGATTTCTTTTGCGTAAACTAGATAAGTTTTTCCTAGCTGTCTTTACGTTCTGCATATTGAATTAGTAGTTGTTGTGTTTTATATACTGTGGTCGTACTAATTCCAGTTCTTCCATAAGAAGACATTCTTCCAACAGACCAAAATGATGAATGATTGATGACTATGGTATTGTAGGATATCAGTTAGATTTGTATTTGTTTTAGCTAGCTACTGTAGCCATAATTCGTTCCACTTCTTCCACAAGAAGACACTTTGCCAATAAATCAAAACGATGAATGTTTAATGACTATGGTACTGTAGGATAGGATTTGTATTTGTTTTAGCTAGCTACTATAGCCATAATTCGTTCCAGTTCTTCCACAAGAAGACACTTTGCCAATAAATCAAAACAATGAATGTTTAATGACTATGGTACTGTAGGATATGAGTTGTATCTGTTTTTAACTAGAGACTGTAGTTATATTCATCATAGTTCTTTCACAAGAAGACATTTTTCCAATAAATCTTAACAATGAATGATGAATAGCTATAGTGTCATAGGAATTAGTTGTAGTTTTTAGTCTTCACTATCATAGTTGCACTTGTCCTAATCACTCTTCCATAAGAAGAAATTCTTCCAAGACATCCTTAAGAAGTTCAAGATATGACTGTGATGTGACAACTTAGTTTCATTTGCTTTCAGTTCATTTTCTTTCAATTGCATACAAGTCCACAGTCAAAATTGTTCTACCTCTTCCACAAGAAGGAACTCTTCCAAAATATCACTCATGATGAACAAACTGATTGTGTAACTTCATAGAATAATGCATGTTAGTTAGAACACTCCGGAGTTTCATTTTGCATTTAATTCATGTCCAGCTACTTCGTTTCAAAGTTTGATGATGGCTTATGGTTTAACATTGTTCTAGTTTAGAAGCATCTTAAGCTCATGTTTAAATCAATTCATTGCAGTCATATCTCATAGTCACACTGTCACCCTTTGCACAGTAGATCATTTTAGTTGATAGGATTCCTAAGACAGCCTTCATTATTTACAAATATCTTTTTGTTCTGAACACTATCAGTGATCCATAACTTTAGGAACAGAAGATAACATCATTACAAGGTCTGAAATATCTCTGCAAATTCCTCACTATAAACAGAGCTTTTCCTCAACAGAACTACCCTGAAAAGAAACCAATAACTCTTGAAGAATAGACTCTGACCTTCAATTGAAATTGCAGAATAGAACTAGAAATTAGTCATGAATAGATGAGTTTAGAATAGAATGTTGCATCATGATTAGTGTCTGATTATCTAGTTAGAAAATTTTCATATTTAAGTTATCATTTCTCAAAGTCTAGTTTGTGTCATTTGTTTAAAAAGTCATCATCAAGCTCTTGTTTCTATTCAGTCATAGTTTAGATGTTGTTTCAGTGTTTTTTATTACATTTGCCATTCCATACATTAGGCTCAACTGTGTTTTTGACTACCACTCTCTTTTCATTAGTTTTCTAGGCATTTTCATTGTAAACATAAAACTTCAAAAGACCAAAAACATCAGAAATCAACATAAAAGACCAAAACATCACAAAACACTACATACAACGCACTAGGAAACAAGCACCTAGGTACATATGGTACATTTCACTTCAGCAGTTTACAAATCCTGGTTGACAATTAAATGAACTCAGTTTAGGAGACTAGATTGAGAGCACAACGTACTCTATCTTCTCACTCATTGCAGGTATATGATGTCTATCACCATCTCTGCTAGCCATTGGTTTATATGCGTTTATTTCGACTATTAATCTCGCTTCCCTCGTACTCACAGGTTGGTGCCTCGTACAATTTCCTCAGAGGGAACGATAATTTAGTTTACCCTCTTTGAATTTCTTATCTCCTACCAGAGAAATTTGGTTATCAGGGTTATAAGTTTGTAATAATTTATTTTAAACAATAACTTTGGTTGACTTCTCCTCCGAGGGAAGAGAATTTATTTATTTCAAATTCTAGAACCGAACTCACTGTTAAATAGAGTTATATGGGTACATATATATATATATATATATATATATATATATATATATATATATATATATATATATATATATATATATATATATATATATATATATATATATATATATATATATATATATATATGCGGTTCAGTTCTCTATCTGTTTATTGGTGTGAATTCCGATGAAGACATTATGTATAGTAGTCGTAGTTCCTCGTCTATTAAAATCTGTAAAGCTCGTCTTCAAATTTGTTTTGATTAGAATATTTATTGATTCGCATTTTTCTAGTATAGTATAGTCTACTAAATTTTCCAACGAGGTCTAGAGATTCCTGTTCCAAATTAATATAACTTCTGTTGTTATTAATTTAATACATCTGAATGTATTCTATTGTTTTGTTCTCCTGGTATCATATTCCCATTGTCTTTCATCAGTCTGTTGAACAGACCCTTCAGTCACCAATTTCTTTTGAATGGTATTTCAATTAACCCGAGTATTATATTTGTAAGTAAATAAATTTGTACAGTAACTCTATGCGGTAACTGAGAAACTATCTTGTTATATATATTCATCGGATGTAACTTATTCCTTCCCTATAATGACTTGATTCTCATTTATTTATGTACCATTCTGTAGAAAGTTATCGCATGTTATGGCAGTGGTTATATATATATACAGAAATTTAATGATCTGAAGTTTCTCTCTATTCTGCTACCGAAATAGATGTAATGATATAATTCACCAATTTTGGTCGTGCTAACTATAAGGGTGATTTGAGACTCTCTTATAGTAAACCTTAACACTTACACAGTTATTTCTCATGACTTTTGACTGATAATTTTGGATGATTACATACTGAATGTACTTCTGTTCTACTTTCATTGCACATAGTTGACATAATTAATATACTAATCCTTAGGTCCAGTTTATTTCTAACTCAACTTACAGTTCAATATATTTTACTGTTAACCATTGTAACATGCATCTCATGCTACTTTTCACTATGTATACATGCTAGAATTAATTACTAAACCAGAAGCAGATTAAAGTTAAATCATTAAATTTCTTTTGGGAAGTATGTATTCTCAGATTTAAACCAGTTAGGGTTTAGAGATTCTGATGAATTCTTTCCCATACATGTGATTCCTACAACTGTACAAAAATTGAAGGCTAACTTTGCTGAAGTTTCTGTTAAATGTATGGAATAGTATCACCCACAGCATGCATACACAATACTCTCCATGAAACATAAAAGTTACATCTACAATTCATAACATAAGATTAAAACTGAACTATGCATACCACTTAATTAGATGACCAATCCACCCAACCTTACAATTCGTTTATCTTCAGAATTCACCCCCGAGCTGAGATCTCTCCTAGTACAGATCAACCTCTAATCTGCACAAGAGCAGCTTATTTAAGCTTTTATTCCCCAAAGCCTGTTTCTAATTCTGCGTCCAGAATCTTAGGATGATTTTCTTCCTGTTTGCCTAGGCTTCCCATTTTAGGGATTCTTTAAAGATGTTTTATGCTTTTCCTCAGCTTTTCCAGCTTTTTACCTCTTCCCAACTACTTTCCTCATCATTGGGGAAATTCAGATTTTTCCTCAAAAATCTAAATTTAAAATAATTTCTTTCAAGGATTTTTTTGAAAGATTGTGGGGAAATATTTGCCTCATCCATCCTCATGGATTTAGCAAGTGATCTCATAAATATCATTTTGGTCAATATGCATAATCATCATTTTATTCATTTCCTGAATTAAATATTTAATTACATTCACAAAATATTTATCCTTTGGGGTCCACTCCCCTTAGGATTAAAGTTCAAATGTCTAGCTTTGAAATTCAAACACATGAATTGGGGGTGTTACATTTTACTCCTAAGGTCATATTGCCTATGGACTTCCATTATGGCATTTTCAAATCCCAACTTGTAGTATTCAGAATCCTCATAGTTAGTTTCAATTTGATATGGGGAAAAGAACTGTTGTTCTTCTTTTGTGAGAAAAACATCATCTTCATTATCAAAACCTATTAGGTTTACATGGCTTTCTTTAGGTTATTCATTCTCTCTTCCCTCTTCATCTAGATAATTGTCTTGGAAAGGAGGTCTAATTTTTTGGTGATTGTATCATGCTCTGTTTTGGGGAGGGTCTCTTCTGAAATTTGGATTCCTATTTCTATTTTGGGGGTTTTCTTGGTTTTCCCTAGGAGGTACTCTTTCATTTAAGTTTATCATCTCTATCATTCTCTCCATTGTCTTCATTAGGCTATCCATTTTGTCATCAGATGAATAGGTTGAGGCCATACTTTCATCTTTGTAGGTTACACTATTTTCTAATCTCATCCTAGCCCTCCTTTCAATGAGGTTGGCTTCTGCATTAATAGTTGCCCTTTGCATTTATTGTAAAGCTGTGGGGTCTCTCTCTCTCAATTGGTATGTCATGTCTGGATCAAAGCCTTCAGGAAATTTCACTAGTGCTAGGCCTTGTGGGGGTTTCATGTGAGGTAGGAGGGCATTTTAGACATTGTTAAACCTAGTACAATTTCCCCCACATTCCTCTTAAGATTGTTATATTCTGAAAGGATTTGGAGGGGGTTTTTCTTGATTTCCCACTTGTTTATGAAATTTTGGTAGAGGGAAGGGAGATCATGGATACTGTTGGGAGTTAATGCTTTGAACCATTTTTTGGCTTCTCCTCCTAAGATTTGTGCAAAGATCCTCATTTTAATGGTTTCTTCTTCCAACTCCATATAGTCAAAGGCATCATTTATCCTATCTACATGTTGTTGGGCAGTGATAGAGTCATCTCTTATGAAATGAGGGATCTTGGATTGGTAGTCATTTGGAAAAGGCACTAGAGGTTGAGGTAAAACCATGGGGGCATACCAAGCTGCCATGATGGGAGCTAATGGAGGATTTACAAGAGGGTTTGTGAGAGGAGGTGTAGGATGAAGTGGAGTGGTTTTCACAGTGGTGGTATGGATGGGTGTGGTGGAAGTACTTGGACCAGCAAACTGATTCTGAGTAGATTTGGTATGGAAAGAGCTAAAGTGATGGAGAATCTGAAAGTCAGGTGGGGTGGAAGGAGAGGCTTCTCTACTAGAACTATGTTTCAAATCTATGGGCTCAAGGTCAATCTCGTCAATATCACTTTGTGACTTGGTTCTGAAAAGGTTCTTTGTATGGTGAAAATCAAACTGGGGATCTTGCAAGGCTTTAAGACGTTCAAGGATAGAGCTTTCTCTTTGAATGGTCCTAACAGTAGTTAAGTTTCCAGTTTTAGTAGTTTTCCACAAAATATTTTCTGGGTCATCAACTATAGTAGGAGGATTTGGGTTTGGATGAGATCTGGTACTGATCCTTTGTGAAGCCAAATTTCAAACTAAAAATTTATAGAGGCTGAAAGTTTAGGAATGTTTTCGGAAGGATAACCTTTCTTAGTGCTTGGTAAACTCACATAGTATGGAACTAGGATTCTAAACCTCCTTGGGCTGATTTAACACAATCCTAGGGAAGTCTAATGAGAACTAGTGAAGTAATAGGCCTAATAGAGGTTAGTGGAGTTTCCAGGTGGATGTTTTTAGTTGTTTTGAGGATATGTGTGTATGATCAACCACCAATACTGATAAAAACCAATCTAGGGATGTTTTTGGGGTTTTCCGAGTTCCTTTAGAGATACTAATATTGTCACTGACTCAAAGGTCCCATCATGATCACCATTATGTTAGTGATAGTGATGAGGTGGCTATAAATCAATGGATACTGAATGTTTCAGCTTGTGACTTACTCAGAAGGTCCCACCATGATCACCATTATGTTAGGGTGGTGATGAGGTGGAAGATTCATTGGATTTTCTAAGTCTACTTGAGGGTCGAATGAGTTTTAAGATGTATTTAGGCAACTATATACTCAGAAGTCCCACCGTGATCGCCATTATGTTAGTGTCCCGTGATTTAGCAGATTGGTAGACCAAATGCATAGGGTACCATTAGACCAGTCTTTGGAGTCCTAGGACCTAGCCTTCTTGGACTTAGAGAGGGCTCTCTCTGTTGTATGTAAAGTATGTGTACTTGTTTGCTTCTAGGGTTTTGATTTTAGGCTAGTTGTTAAGTGTAGGATTTGTTGTTTATTTTGGTTGGGTAAGATGGTTAAGTAGAATAGGTGCAGTGAGAGGTCTTCAAATCATTGGGCTATGGAGTCAATGAAAGTCATGGATATCTCAACAATGAAACAATATGCATAATAGGGAAAATCTAGCATAGTGAAATGGATCTTTAAGGTATGTGTGAAGTGAAATGAACAATAAGTTTGTGAGCATAGCAGGTGTGTAAGGGTAGTGAGGAATCCTTAAACAAATATTTTTTAAACAAGATGTTATCAAATATTGATCAACATAAGGATATAATCATAAGACAGGGCAAACCAATAGCTCTTAGATTACACTTTAAGCAAACAAGAATTCAAGATGAATAATTCAAATGAAATATAGAAGGCGAGAAACTCATTTAACTTCTAGTGATTTCACCTTCAAGGTTAGAAAAAATTCAAGATAACAAATAACTTTAATCAATGAAGAGGGAACGCCTAAACATCAATGATCAAGCTACAAAGAAATTTAAGGCATCTTCTCAAGCATGGAAAAATGGCATGATCAAAACATGGCCTCTTTGGTTAAAACCTAACAAGTAATACTTCAAAGGGAGATTCCAAAATAGAGCTTGTGAAGGAGGGCAATTTTGGTTGATGGGGAGGCATGTTTGGTTGTTGAGGAGGCTGTGGGTTTGTGAAGACTTCATGGGCTATGAACAAATCCCAAGTGTGGAGTACTAAAAATGTATGATTTTGATGATTATTGGAAAGTCATAAGGAACTATCACAAAACATGTGAGAATCGATGTGTATAACTTAGCCACTGATAATGGTTATTTTCTATACAGGGAAAGAAGAAAACGAAGAGTTGTCGCTCTAAAGATAAGAACGAAGTAGAGATAACTGCTGTCCCTCTGGATGAGAACCGAACGCAAACATAGGGAAACAAGATCAAGGTGAATCGGCTCGGGCAAGAAGGAGAGGACACCAGCTCAGCGCAATAGCAAAGACAGGATGAAGAGTTAACTGTTTGGCGAATCCCTCAGGATCGAAGATCCTGAGGGATCGCTGCTTTACTTATCTAGTTGCTTGGACATCTCCGCCATCGTCTTTATAAAAAGAGACAAGCACTGTTAGTTTAGGGGGATAATAGCGAGATAAGATACGTTTTATGTAATCTTCTGTAAAACATCAGATTTGGTTATTAAGCTTTGTTGAGAACTGGTTCGATGTATTTTTGATCAATGTATTAATGAAAGCCTGGTGATTATTCCATCTTCGCGTCTGCGTTAACCTAAAAGCGGTGTATCCTTGGAGGCTAAGGGCCCGGCCCCAAAGGACACTTGCTTCTGTACCATTACAGCTTCGTTTCTGTGTGGTTTGTTTATTATTGCTATTTGATTATTTGATATGCTTTACAAGTTCATATTACATGCTCTGTTCAAGTTTGAATCATTGAAGTTTCTACAGCCAGACTTGTGTGTTAACTCCGCATTACGTTATTAATCCTTTCAAGAGTTAATCGCATATCTTTATTGTTATGTTACAGAGCTGTTATATTAACGTTTGGGTTGTGTGCGTTTCTAATGAATCAGTATTGTTCCATAATTCATTAATCGTTATTGCTGTTCCATTAATATGATTCGTGTAATTCGCCTTTAGAGTGATAGAATGTTCTTTGATTGCAAAGAGTGTATAGATTGAGTTTGATTATAACCCGCGGGACTTAGTATTCAATTGCTGTTCCATTTTAGAGTTGCTGTTCCATTTCAGAATTGTGGTTTAATCCTTTATTTCCTTTGCTATTCTATTTATCTGCATTTGATGGTTTGTTGTGAGAGATGATCTAAGGCTGTAGTGAGCAGTAGCAGTCACTGTCTAGCTCCCAGGCTCGTGATCTATGATTTAGTTCCTTTTCCATCAGTTTATGAAGGGATGGTTTATCATTACCGAACCCTTGACTGATAAGTTATTAAGTTATCTGAGTGTGTGATTTATTTCTTTAAAGTAATTTGATTTCAGTTAAGCATCCGTTTACTCTTGTATTTCTTAAGCACTGTACTACTAGCATTACTCTGACGAATGAGCCTCGGATTGAGTCACTCTTTGTAATGACAAAACTCTCTCGCGTTGACATATTAATGTGAGGTAATTAGAGGTGAAAGAGACCCTTTTTATAGCTCTACATTTTGGCGCCGTTGCCGGGGAAAGAGTGAAGCCATTTGTCTTTTTCAGAGTGGTGTACAAGCCTGCTAGGGAGGAGTTGGATCCTAAAAACGGAAGGTAAGAGCCTACGTGCAGAGCATGTAAAAGACCTGCTCATTATCCACTTTCCTAACAGATTTGTTTTTGCTTGTTTGAATAGAAGTTGGTAGTTTATTTTTTGAGTGCATGACTAAGCAGAAAAGACCGGAAAAGAATATCAAACCTCCATCCAAACCTGAAAAAGCTAAGGGGCCGGTGACCCTTGGCCGAACGACCTTCATAGACGAAATCTATAAGAAAACAGAGTCTCAGCCATCAGTAGGCTTCAAGAAAAACACTTCTAAACCGCCTACTAGTTCCCCTCAGGCCACAGGATCACCATCTGTAGCCTGTGCTGAGGTGCATAGTCAAACTGAGGAGCAGGACTTTCAGGAAGTTGAAAATTCCACTCCAGAATTATTGCAGGAAGGGAACTCTAGCAAATTTTGTGAAGGAGAAGGAGAAACAGGGGAAATCAAGGAACCAAAATCTCCTCTTGAAACAAATCGGCCATTAGATAGCCCGGATAAGGGAAGTGCTGCGAAAGTCATTGTTGAAGAGATTCAATCTCCTCAAACACCTGGTATTCCCATTATTCCAGATAAAGGAAGCGCTATTAAAAAGATCCCTGTCAAAACCATTCCCACCCAACCTAGGAATACCCTCTTAGATATCCCAGAAGGTTACTGGCATATATTCAATCCCATGGCTCAAAACCAACCAAACGCTCAAAACCAGCCAAACACTCAAACCTCTACATTACAATATCCTATAATGGATTCTGCAGCAAATGCACCCATGAAAGCTATCCCTCTTCAGCATATCCCCATATTTCACGGACTCACATCAGAAGATCCGGATGCATTCCTATTCGAATTCGATGTGTTATGTCGGGGGTACGATTACACCACCGATCCCCAAAAATTGAAATTATTTCCCTCTACATTGAAAGGAGCTTCTTTAAGATGGTTTATGGGGCTAGGTGGCGGGGTTATCAACAATTGGGATCAAATGAAAGAATCCTTCTTAAAGAAATACCAGGATTATTGTAGGTCTAGAGAATTAAAAGACGAAATATTTCAAATGACAGCCAGACCAAATGAAACATTAGAGGAGTATGTGGAACGTTTTCAGTATAACTTACAAAGATCTCCTTATGCATCGCTACCTTTACCTGATAATGTGTTAAAAATTGCATTAATGAGGGGTATGAAGGAACAATGGATTGAAACATTAAACATTATGGGCAAAGGGGATATTTATCAAGAGAATTTTACTGACATCCTTGACTTATGTATCGGGAGTTCGAGAGGCAGCACAAGAATAAAACCGACAGAATATGATCGGTTTGCAAGAGATAACAAAGTATCAGCAGAAGGAGTAACACGTGTAGAAATTGGAAATTTATTAGAAAATTTTAAAACTGATATTATGGGGACACTAACTACACAACTTGATATTGTGCAGGCTAAACAGAAGCAGCTGGAGGCAGAACAGAATATGGCAATCTTCTGCCCCCGATGCAGAAAAAAACACAGCCACAAGGAGTGTCCTCTAGATAAAGTCCAAACATGCGCTATCTGTACGAAAGATCACCTTACGGAGAGCTGCCCCTCACTTCTTGGATTGAAAGCGGTATATAAGGAAGCAGAAGAAGAACCAGAATCAGTGAATTCGATCAACCAGTGCCGCCCATGGCAGCCAAAACAACCTGGTATGTTTCCGGACCCAACCTCTTTCTTTCAAAACCCACAGTATAATGCTCAACAATATGGTATGTGGCAAAATCAATCTCAAACCCCATTTACAAACTGGTCAGCACAATCATTTCCTTCTTCAAATCCATGGCTGAATCAAACAAGCCAAACTGGTTGGCCAAATTTCCCTTACACTCCACCATATTGGCAAAATGGCCCATATCCTTCACAATGGACTCCCTCTACTTCACAAAGTTCACCCTGGCAGACAAGCTGGCAAAGACCGATGTACCACCCAGCCGGAACGATTCCGCTCCCTCAACCTACTTTGCCAGCTTTACAACAAAATCCCCAGTCTAACTTGAGGCCGCAACTCCCAGCCCAACCCGATCCCAATCCAAACAGCAGGCAGGTCCAATCTATTCAAATCATAGAATCACCAGAACCAGGACCTGATTTAAAAGAGTGCAACGACCTTCAGTTAAGATCTGGGCGTATAATTGAAACTGAGGGAGATAAAACAGTTCATATTGAAGATCAGTTACCCAGAGAACATCAGTCACAACAAGAGGATGTAAATAAGCAACAAACTCATAACCAAGCAACCACATCCTCTCCTCCGTTCCCAGAACGATTAGCCATACCTCGATCCATACAATATTCTGACTTTGACATTCTGGGAGAATTACAAAACTTGTACATAAAAATTCCATTCCTCCAAGCCATTCAAGACATTCCCATATACGCAAAAACCATAAAAGAATTGTGCATAAAGAAACCAAGGAGGAATATAACAAATAATCCAAGAGTCCAAGTAGTCGGCACCTTATCTGACCTATTGTCGGGAAAAGAAACACCCCTTAAATATGAAGACCCCGGGAACCCAATTATAACTGTTCAAATTTATGGTCAAACCCTGCCTAATGCCTTAGTTGATTTAGGGGCTGCAATTAATATTTTAACAACCACAACTTGCCAAAAGCTCGGCATTACATCTGTAGAACCCACCTCTACTCTGTTAGAATTGGCTGACCGATCTGTGGTTAGACCAGAGGGCACTCTACATGATGTCATGGTCTGTGTAGAATCCTGGGAGTATCCAACTGATTTCCTGATAATTAATCCAAAAACCCGACTTGATGGACACCCGCTAATTTTAGGTAGACCTTGGCTCGCTACTGCCGATGCCTACATTGGCTGTCGGCAGGGAAATATGACCATAACCAGAGGACCAAATAGAAAAAATTTAGTTCTATATCCTCCAGCGCAGCCAAGTGTCACAATGATTAAAACGAATAAGCACCCTGTATCATATCTTACTGATAACATTAGATCTCCATTAACTATACAAGAGGCACTCGATTTCAAAGATCAAATAGAAGACGATGCCATTAATAATTTCATTACTCAAACTGAACCTCGCACACAATGTCACATGATAAAAGCAGCATTTGATAATGAATTAGAAGAAGATCCCCTGAAAGAGATTCATGATCAAATAATACCTGTTACTTCTGTTGCAAATAGTAAAACTCTGGAAATTGCACCGGAGAAAACTTTAAACATCAATGCTAATCTCACACCTGAACAAGAAACAAAGCTCATCCATCTGTTAACAAAATATCAAGAAGCATTTGCATGGGACTACCCTGATATGAAAGGAATCGATCCCCAGTTATGTACCCACCACATTTACATAGAAAAAGATGCCAGACCTGTGCGTCGGCCGCAAAGGAGACTTAATCCCCATCTAAAAGATGTTGTAAAAACTGAACTTCAAAAACTTTTAGATGTGAATTTTATCTACCCTATCTCTGATAGTAAATGGGTCTCTCCACTTGTGGTGGTACCAAAAAAGAATGGGAAATGGAGAATTTGTGTGGATTATAGGGAACTTAACAAGGCAACACAAAAATATCATTTTCCTCTTCCTTTCATAGATCAAGTATTGGACACTTTAGCAGGGAAGAAGTTCTTTTCTTTCCTGGATGGCTTCGGTGGATACAATCAGATTCAGATTGCCCCTGAAGACCAGGATAAAACTACCTTTACTTGTCCTTGGGGAACATTTGCCTATCGAGTTTTACCTTTTGGCTTATGTAATGCTCCTGCCACATTTCAGAGGGCTATCCTTAGTATTTTTGCAGATTTAATCAATGATGGACTTGAAGTTTACATGGATGACTTTACACCATACGGAGATGACTTTGATCCAGCTCTAGACACCCTAGAGAAAGTCCTACAACGCTACATTGTTACTAGACTTTGCTTAAGCAATGAAAAATGTTTCTTGATGATGACTGAAGGACTTATCCTAGGACACTATGTCTCAGCAGCCGGCATTCAGGTAGACCCGGCCAAAATCCAAATACTTTTGCTTATTCCCACTCCTACTACTCAAACGGAGGTACGCAGTTTTCTTGGATTTTCGGGTTATTATAGACGATTTATAGAGCATTATTCGCACATTGCTGCTCCTTTATATGCACTGACTGGTAACGTTGATTTTCTTTGGACAGACAAATGTGACCATGCTTTCGAGGATCTAAAGAAGCTTGTATCCACAGCCCCAGTCCTTCGAGGACCAAACTGGGACCTACCATTCTAGATATCATCTGATGCCTCAGATACAGCCATTGGTGCAGTCCTTGGGCAGGAAGAGGATAAAAAACCATATGCTATTTATTACATCAGCAAAAATTTATCCCCTGCTGAATTGAATTACACTGTTACTGAAAAAGAATTCCTAGCTGTAATACATGCTGTCAATAAATTTAGACATTATATCACAGACTACCCTGTTATCTTGTATACAGATCATTCTGCCATAAAATATTTAGCAAATAATCCTGTCACAAATGCCAGAGTAACTCGATGGTTAATCTTATTGCAGGAATTCGACATCACAATCAAAGACCGCCCTGGCAAAGAAAACCCTGTAGCCGATTTTCTTTCAAGAATACCAAAATCAAGCGATGCAGCAGCAGTGGAAGATCAATTTCCGGATGAGCACCTGTTTGCTGTTGCTGTTCAAACACCCTGGTATGCCGATGTTGCCAACTACCTTGCAGTAGGTAAATTACCAAAACATTTAACTCCTAATGAGCGTAAGCAGATTATTCAGAAAAGTTCTCGATTTTCGTGGATTGGAGGTTATTTGTTTCACACAGGAGCAGACATGCATATCAGGTGATGTGTTAGAGAGGATGAAATCTTTGACATCCTAAAAGCCTGTCACGATGGACCATGTGGGGGGCACTTCGCTGAGCGTAGGACTGGACATAAAGTATTGCAGACAGGAGATTACTGGCCTACGATCTTCAAAGATGCAAAGAAGTTCGTCCAAGCCTGTGACAGTTGCCAGCGAGCAGGACGACCTGGTCAAGCTGATGAAATGCCTCTGAAACCGCAGTTAGTCATCGAACCATTCGAGCGGTGGGCTCTGGATTTCGTTGGACCCATCAACCCTTCATCAAATCAGAAAACATATATTTTCGTGGCAACAGAATATGTCACCAAATGGGTTGAGGCAGAAGCATTACCAAGAGCCACAGAGGACTCTGTCATACAGTTCATGTTCCTTTTATTTGTTCGTTATGGCCTTCCTAGGGAAATAGTTACAGATGGAGGACCACAATTTGTTGGGCATAAATTATCTGCAACACTTAACAATTATCATGTTTAGCATAAGATCACTACTCCATATCACCCACAGGCGAATGGGCAGGTAGAAAGTAGCAATAAGATAATAGAATCAATCCTAACAAAAACCATTGCATCACATAGGCGTGACTGGGCTACCCGACTACCTGAAGCACTCTGGGCCTATCGAACCACATGGAGGAGCACCACTGGTTACTCACCTTATCAACTAGTGTTTGGAAAACAACCTATTTTTCCCATAGAATTCGAAATCAAAACACTGCGTACAGCACAGGAAGTTGGCCTAGACTTAACGGAGGCACAACTCAATCGACTACAGCAGATCAATGAATTAGACGAAATTCGGCTCTCTGCACTACAAAATACAGCATTAATTCAACAACAGCGAGCCAAATGGCATGATGCGCTCATTAAGAACAAAGTCTTCCACGAGGGAGACTGGGCTCTGTTATACGATTCTCGGTTTTAGGACTTCCCTGGAAAACTTCAGACTCGATGGTTGGGACCATACGAAATCCAGAAGGTACATGACAATGGAACTCTTACTCTAATCACTATTGACGGTTCTGGATATGCATTCAATGTAAATGGCCACCGAGTCCGTCTCTACCGTAAACCACTTACTCGGGAATCCTTCTGCCAGCAGCTACGCCGAGATACTGATCTGGAGATCTTAGGAGAGGAAGAGAAATCTTCCTCACTTGTAATTCATTAAGGGTCTATTTCTTTTTGCAATTTGTACATAAAGTTTTTGTTTTTGAGTGATTCTTGTACATAAATTTGATTTGAATAAATTCTTGTCATTTTGCTGTTCCTTTTTCTCCCACAAAGTTTGATTTTTGCTCTTCTAATAGCATATGTATGTTTTCTCATCATATTGGTTTTGCTTGTTCTGCTGTTCCTTTTCTAAAGGAACAGCATTCGGATCTCTGCTGTTCCTTTTTTTTCAAAAAAAAAAAACGATATTGTTACGTTTCTCGCTGTTCCTTTTGGTTACCACTGTTCCTTTTCCTTCAAAGAAACAGCGTTCTTTTATTTCTGTTTTGCCTTTTTCAACGGAATGGCATATTGAGTGTTTGATAGTATGATTGTCGTTCCTTTTTCCAAAAGGAACGGCATTTGCAGTTTTGTTCCTTTTTCTATTATCCATCGTTGTCTCTTTTCCAACGGAACACCATTAGCATACTTTTGATCTCTTTTGCTGATTTAAATTGAGGATGCTTTTTTCCCGTCTTCTTTCTAGTCTTCAAGCTTCAGCTATGTATTTGTGCGATGAAATATAAAAACACAACATACCGAAAATCTGCAAACCATAAATCGCTGTATCTATAAGGCTCTGCATTAATAAGAGGACAAATGGAAGGACATACTTATTTCTTACCTTTTGTTGACATGGTTTTATTAATTTTGCTCTGATTGGTTATCTTTATCATGCTAATTCCCTTAAACTTTTTTATTAGTACTTGGGAATAAGAGCAAAGAGTTTATATCTTCCTATTGAGATAATAAGACTTCTTCCACCATTCCTACTCTTAAGGAGTGCTGAACCACCCTTTGTGTATAAATGAGGAAAAGAATTCTATGAAAAAGAAAAAGCATGTCAAATGTCAAATGCAGGATAGGGGGTCTCATCGAGAGCCAGCCTACCATGATCATGAGGATGGAAGTGAAGTGGCGTTCCCATTCTGGCCACCACACCAGGGATATGGTCCAAAGGTGTATCAAAATAAACAAACCTTGGAACAGGAGGTCTCATCACGAGCCGGCCTGCCCACGTTTCGCTCTTTCCTCGTGAATGGCATTATGGTTAACTGGTCACCAAGCCAGCATAATGGTCTACATTCTGACATAATAACATTCCTAAGTATACACACAGGATCATGGTTCCGAGGGTGAAAAACAACTCTGCCAAGGTTATGGACACTTGTTGGCAGCAGAGTAATGTTAATGGTATCGAAGTCACCTTGCTTACACCAATAGGTAAGATATTAACACTCTTTTGTTTTTATATCCTAGGCACTAATCATATGTTATTTCCCGATTTATACACCGCATGAATATTTATCATTACCAATCATGGCAACGGAGGTGACCATGACCGCTTAAGATTGGCAAGTACGATACATGCCCTATCCATCAGCCTCAAATCATAACACAATAGCCTCTTATATAACACGCGATCCATCCTCCGCCTCGATTTCGGTAATCTGTTGTCCTTTTTCAACATGGCATAAATCCACATGCTGTTCCTTTCTGACTTGATTGCAAACTGGGTGCCGCTCCTTTATTTGCCGGCTGGGACAGCCTATCACACTGCGGGGGGGGGGAGGTTAACCTCATCATTCACTGTATTACGTGTCAATTCACCATTCGAAACAATTAGTTTACGACGGTTTGGCATGGTTTCACGGCATGGCATATTTTTATTTTTATTTTTCGCACAAGTTGTTTCTGCTGCACTGTTGCATACTCTGTGTTTTCTTTCGCGAAACCTTGCTCTCTGTGTTTCAAACCGAAAACGTTTTTTGCTGTTCCATTTAGAAATCACAGCGAAATCATGGGGGGAAAGGCAATTCGTAGTGAGCCTCAACAGCTAACGATCTCTGCTGCTGCCCGAGAAATCCTGGGAAGGGCAGGATGGTTGACCTATTTCAATCGCTTACAGGAGGGTAATGAGACAGTAGCAATGGAGTTCTTGCAGAATTTACAAGATGACCACTCCATAGTAAGAAGGAAACGAATAGCGGTCACTGATGCCATAATTGCAGAAGTCTCAGGACTACCAGCTATCGGACCGGTATGGACATTCAAAAAGGAACGATTACAGAAGGTCATCGACATCTTCCAGGATGAAGGCCAGCATTTGACAATCAAAGGGAAGGGAATTCTGCCAGCGACCCTAGGCGAACCCTGGACAGAGCTAGCAAGAATAGTACAGAGCTACATTACTTGCGAAGGAAGAAAAGACGTGGTAAGACCAGGACACCTTAAACTTTTAGCTGTTCTAAAACAGAAATGCTCTGTGAATTTACCGGCACTCTTAAACTCGTTATTGCATGATGCTGCACAAAGTATGAAAGGGGCACAGCACGTAGAGGCAATTGTTAGTCACCACGGGTTAATTCGACTTGTTGTTAGTTATAGTCTTACCCAGCAGCAGAGCAGCTGGGAAGAGCTCATTGCACTGATTGAAGGGGGATCGACAAAACCATCCCCGAAACGTAGACATTCTATAAACCCACCAGAACAACCGGCAAAACGCAGAGAAAATGTTGCTAGTACATCACAACAACCGAAGACACACCAAGAATCCGCAAAGCGAAATCATGTCGTTGATTCACCCGAGCAACCAGAGGAACCCAGGAAATCAGCTCGGTTAGCTCAGATGAGAGGAAGCATAAATAAACCCAGAAAGTCAGCCCGGTTGGCTCGAATAAGGGGAAGGCTGGAACAGCTTCAGGGAAGCACCAGCCAACCAGTAATAATTGAAGATGAGCAACCCGAAGAAGAAGTACCCGAGCCTTCGGGAACAGAAAAAGAAGTAGAAACTGAACAGGAGGAAGAAATGGGACAGCGGGAGAATAGCCCATTACAAGACCTACTAAGAGAAGATGACTTGGCCGCCATCCTAGCCAATATGAGTAAATACGGTCAACCTTCTAGTTCAGAGAATCCCCACGACCAACTTCAAGAAGAGAACATGCCCATTCATGATGAAGAGGAAGAAAATACTCAACGGGAACAATCTGTTCCCATGTCACAAGAGGAAAATCTAGAGGAAGAACCCCAGGAGGAAGAATCAGAACCAGTTGAGGTGCATACACCAGAACAGCCGGAGCAGAGCAGTGAGGAAGAACCCCAGGAGGAAGAGTTAGCAACTGGTCATGATCTAGTCCACCATCGACAGACTGTCGTTCCTTCAAATGAAATAATGGAAATCAAGAAGTTGCGGAAGGAACGAACTAAATTGTTAAACACGATAACCCAGCTCAGACAACAAATTAGGATTTTGAAAAAGAACCAGAAGGTAAAAAGGAAGAAGAGCGCCAACAAACGGCCTACTGACCAAAACCCTGAGGATCCAACTGCCGTTCCGATTAAGACAGAAAAGGATGATAAGCAAATTCAGACGGAGGCACCACCCTCAGGGGTAATCAGGGTCCTGAACTCCAAACAGCATAACAAGAAGGTTCAGGTAAAACTCCCGGCCTCCACTGATGCATGGAAGAAAGATCCAAAGACAAAATCCTTGCACAAGATGGTGAAACAAGCACAGCAAGAAGTGGAGCAACTTAAAGAGCAAACGGTTCCCCCAGAAAAATATGAAGAGTTGCAGCAGCAACTAAGGGATGTCAGTCAATCTAAAAGACAGGTTTTTGAAGGATGGATGAAGGAACAAGAGGAAGTCACACAGGTAACTTGTAAACTAGATACTACTATCAAACAGATGAATGACTTGTGTTCTTTATATAATAATGTTTTATCATGTAGGGCCCCTGCTAAAAACTATGCTCTGTTTCTATTAGAACGATACTTACAATTACAAATAAAAGCTGTTAAGGCAGGCACCCCTATACAGATCAACAATGTCAATGATTTTATAGACTGTTGTAAACATTATGGAGTGAAAGTCGAGAGATTGTTGTGTGAACTTTATTTACACGACCTTGTGCTAAGTCAGGAGACTGAATTGAACCCTGGTCCCTCCATTGGTGATATTCAATTCCAAGCATTCATTTCATTCGGGGCTAATCAGATTAAGTGGCTGAAAGCCTATGATACCTTCCGGAGTCAAGAAAATGGTCTAGATTTAAGAGTTAGGGCTGAGCCTAGGAACCCAGTACAGTTATGGACAGCTCATATAAACCACATAAGGACTCCAGGTGTCATTGTAACATTAGGGCCTATGCATGAGGCACTCATTCAAGAGAGTTTAGAGTATTTCTTTTCCATCAAAGACTTGTCCATTAATGCAGCCAAATTTCGATATCGAATCTCTGATCCACACATCCAGCTCAGAGAACCATTTAAGTATGAGAACTTCGAGTTAGCTGCTGACCGTTTGAATCTCTATGGCCAGAGCATTCTGAAAGCAGGGTCATCTTGGTTAGGGTATAGATTTCGCGCTCCAATTATTTGGCATCTTGCACATGGATACCAGGCCCTGTATGATATGCCTGAGGGGCAAGCAGGTCAGTTCTTTGATTATTTAATCACTCAACATGGTTGTAGGCCTCCGCATGAGACTCCTTCTCAAGCATACTCTCTCACTGCATTACATGTCAACTACAATGTTTTCATGAGGACATGAAACAAGGTAAGCAGGGGGGTGTGTGGAGTACTAAAAAGGTATGATTTTGATGATTACTTTAATGACTTTTTAATAGAATTTGTGAACCTTTTGTATCATGAATTTGGAAAGTAATCAGGAACTATAACAAAACATGTGAGAATCGATGTGTATAACTTAGCCACTAATAATGGTTATTTTCTATACAGGAAAAGGAGAAAACGAAGAGTTGCCGCTCTAAAGGAAAGAACAAAGTGGAGATAACTGCTGTCTCTCTGGACGAGAACCGAACGCAAACATAGGGAAACAAATCAAAGTGAATCGGCTCGGGAAAGAAGGAGAGGACACCAGCTCAGCGCAATAGCAAAGACAGGATGAAGAGTTAACAGTTTGGCGAATCCCTCAGGATCGAAGATCCTGAGGGATCGCTGCTTTACTTATCTAGTTGCTTGGACATCTTCGCCATCGTTTTTATAAAAAGAGACAAGTACTGTTAGTTTAGAAAATGGCGAGATAAGATACGTTTTATGTAATCTTCTGTAAAACATCAGATTTGGTTATTAAGCTTTGTTGAGAACTGGTTCGATGTATTTTTGATCAATGCATTAATGAAAGCTTGGTGATTATTCCATCTTCGCGTCTGCGTTAACCTAAAGCGGTGTATCCTTGGAGGCTAAGGGCCCGGCCCCGAAGGACACTTGCTTCTGTACCATTACAGCTTAGTTTCTGTGTGGTTTGTTTATTATTGCTATTTGATTATTTGATATGCTTTACAAGTTCATATTACATGCTCTGTTCAAGTTTGAATCATTGAAGTTTCTACAGCCAGACTTGTGTGTTAACTCCGCATTACGTTATTAATCCTTTTAAGAGTTAATCGCATATCTTTACTGTTATGTTACAGAGCTGTTATATTAACGTTTGGGTTGTGTGCGTTTCTAATGAATCAGTATTGTTCCATAATTCATTAATCGTTATTGCTGTTCCATTAATATGATTCGTGTAATTCGCCTTTAGAGTGATAGAATGTTCTTTGATTGCAAAGAGTGTATAGATTGAGTTTGATTATAACCCGCGAGACTTAGTATTCAATTGCTGTTCCATTTTAGAGTTGCTGTTCCATTTCAGAATTGTGGTTTAATCCTTTATTTCCTTTGCTGTTCTATTTATCTGCATTTGATGGTTTGTTGTGAGAGATGATCTAAGACTGTAGTGAGCAGTATCAGTCACTGTTTAGCTCCCAGGCTTGTGATCTATGCTTTAGTTCTTTTTCCATCAGTTTCTGAAGGGATGGTTTATTATTACCGAACCCTTGACTGATGAGTTATTGAGTTTCCTGAGTGTGTGATTTATTTCTTTAAATTAATTTGATTTCAGTTAAGCATCCGTTTACTCTTGTATTTCTTAAGCACTGTACTACTAGCATTACTCTGACAAATGAGCCTCGGATTGAGTCACTCTTTGTAATGACAAAACGCTCTCGGGTTGACATATTAATGTGAGGTAATTAGAGGTGAAAGAGACCCTTTTTATAGCTCTACACCAAGGTATGCCCTTCTGTTCCAGCTGATGTAATACCACCATCTTGATCAAGGAATGGTGAAATAAACTCTGCATTTGTTGTGAAGGATTCCTTCTCTAGAAAATAGAAGGCATTTTGTCTATACTTCTATAGAAGTAATAGGGAAAGTTGAGCATCTTGACCCTTGTGAAATGCATGAGGAGTCTGAAATGGTAGGAGTAGAGCCTAGATTATATCCCCTCACAGGTGAAGTACTTCATGATAACAATCATCAATGAAGCAAATCTCTGTTTTTGGTGTGAGAAAGGGAAGATAGCCCTGTAGCCCATTCTGTACCTAGTTTTGAAAAATGGCTCATAATAGTTCTTGTCCAATTTGGATTTCTTAAACCAATTTTCACCAACAACAGGTATACCTATAGAATTTGGGATGGCATCTACAGATAGTTTAAAATCCACCCCTACAAGGCTTGATTTTTTGTTGTGCAGGTTAAGAATAAAAAGCCTTGTGAGCTCTGGGTGGCTTTGTACTTGTTTGAATTTCTCACAAAATTGGAAACACCCTACATTCTGAAAACATGAGAGGATCATGGGAGATGAGGTGATAGCCACTGTGCTCTAGGGTTCCAATCTGTTCACTTTTCCTCCTTTGTGGTTTGGCCTCATAGGCCCTTGGCCTCTCTCACTGCTACTACTGTATTTTTCCCCTAACATGGTGATGGGAGTTGTTTGTGGACAAACTAGGGTTTGGAGGAGCAAAATGAAAATGGTGGCGAGGGCAGTTTCTGTGAATGAGTGATGTGGAGGTTAGGTTTAGGACTGAGTGCTTGAATTTGAAAGAGGGCTTATTTTGAGATGAAGTGTAATTACCCTAATTCACTCTCCCTCAAATGACAACTAATTTGTTCATGGAGACCAAGAAGAGAGATTTACCTTGCATTTAAGACCTAAGGTTGCACAACTAGGTTTTAATCATTCCTTAGCCACCAAATGAATTAAAAACACTTGGGAGGAGGAGAAAATAGGGCACCTACCAGTTTCACTTGCTTGCAGACCTTTGAATGTAAATTTGATGATGACCTTGGGCTTTTGGGAAATTTTTTTGCAAGTGTGGAGGACCTCTGCATTAGCGAAGCACCCTACCCGAACAGTTGGGTCGGCCTGTGAGTGCAGCACCGACAAGTCGTGCCTCTTCTTGAGTGTAGCGTTGACGTTCAGAACAAGGTGTTGGGTCGTGGGTGTGTCAGGATCATCTGTGTGTAGCGACACCCTATTCGTGTAGCGCCACCGCTTATTCACATAGCACTGAGTAATTTTGAATGGAGAAAAACGTGATTAGCATAGGCAATTAAAGGGACAAAATGTGCAAGAATACACCCAAGAATTTAGGAGAAGAGCTGTCTTATTAGGGGTGGATTTGTAGAGCCAAGATACTTTGTTAAAGTACATAGGAGGCTTACATAGCTACCTAAAACATACTATTCTCATGTTTAACCCCACTAGCCTAGATGAAGTTTGCGTTTAGGCCACACATCTAGAAGCTAGAGGGAAGAACATTTCTGAAGAGGATAGAAAGAAACCTTTTAAGGGTAAAGCCAAGGAAAAGACCTCAAAGGGTAAAAACAAAAATAATGCATCTATTAAGAAAGAGGGAGAAAAAGTGACTTGTAAACACTGTTCAAAAGAAGGCCATGATGAAACTCATTGTTGGAAATTACATCCTGAATTGAGGCCAAAGAAACCCAATAACAAAGGGAAACTGAAAACTGTTGCTACAACTCAACATGATTTAGGATCTGATTCAGGTGATGAAACTAAAATTACAGCCATGGGATTGAAGAACATGAAGGGAAAATAAATTGAAACTAAACCCAATACCAGTACATCAAACTGTCACATAAACACTCCAAATGAAGAAGAAAGAATATAACTGTTTCATGTGAGGGTCATATCCAAGCATACCAAGATTGACACATTGTTTGACAGTGGGTCATAAGCAAACTTAATTTCTAAATATTTGGTCAAGAAACTTAACCTTGAGACCATACCACATCCAAAACCATATCCATTGGGTTGGATTTGTAAGGATGCAAATCTACAGGTTTCAAAGAAATGTATATTGAGGTTTGCAATCACTGCAAGCCTTGTTGACATAGTTGAATTAGATGTGGTTCCTCTTGACATAAATGGTATTGTATTAGGGAGTCCGTAATTGGTTCATTTATTCAAATATGGCAAGGATTTCATTGTTAGAGCACATCGCAAGAAGACAAACATTGCTATGGTAAATGCTGAACAGGTAAAGAGGCTGGTAAATTCAAGTAAGAATTTTTTTCTTCTTATGATTAAGCCTAAAGCTAATATTAATCATGAATCTTTTGAAGGATGTGATCCTAAGTTGAAATCAGATTTATATGATGTGGTTAATGGACATCATGAGATGTTTCAGGATCCAACAAGATTTCCTCCAAAAAGGGAAATTCAACATGAGGTTCAGTTGCAGCAAGATTTTCCTCTTCCAAACATCGGTATGTATCGCATGTCGATAATGGAGAATTCTGAAATAAAGAGGCAAATTAAAGAGATGTTGGATAAAGGACTTATAAGGCCAAGCACCTTGCCATGCGGTTCACCCATAGTATTGATACCAAAGAAAGATGGGACTTGGTGCATGTGTGTAGATTTTCGAGCTTTGAACAAGATTATGGTAAAAAATTGTTACCCAATCCCAAGAATAGATGATTCGCTTGATCAGTTGAAAGAAGAATTGTTTTTCACTAAGTTAGATTTACGAAGTGGATATTATCAAGTAAGAATTGTAGAAAGTGATATATGGAAAACTGCATTCAAAACCAAACAAGGACTCTTTGAGTGACTAGTTATGCCTTTTAGTTTATGTGATGCACCAGCAACTTCCATGCGAGTGATGGATAATGTTTTGTGACCATTCCTTGATGGCTTTATTATTGTGTAATTAGATGACATTTTAATTTTCATCAAAACAAGAGAAGAACATGTCTTGCATGTGAATAGAGTGCTTGATATTTTGAAGAAAGAGAAATTCTTTCTTAAGATGTCAAAATGTGAGTTTGGAAAGCTTCTTTGGTCTATTTGGGACATATTGTAGGAGTAGGAGAATTGATGATTGATCCTGCTAAAGTGGAGGCCATTGTGAATTGGCCCACACCCAAAACAGTTACCGAGGTAAGAAGTTTCTTAGGTGCAGCTCAATATTGGAGGAATTTTATTGCTAACTTCTCTTCCATCGCAGCTCCTGTGCATGTAGTGACAAGTGTGAAGAAAGGCTTCCAATGGGGAGGAAAAAAACAACAAGCTTTCAAAGCTTTAAAAGACAAGATCAGCTCAGCTCCAATCCTTCCATTACCAAATTTGAGACAGCTATTCGAGATACAAATCGATGCTAGTGATTATGCCATGGGCGCAATACTTTTGCAGCATGGTAAGCCTATCGCCTTCCATTCAGAAACTTTTAATGGCATTGTGACTAACTATCCTACATATGACAAAGAACTATATGTGTTGGTACAAAGTGTCAAGAAGTGGAAGCACTACTTGATGGATAAAGACACTATTGTAAAAACTGATCACCAACCATTACAGTACTTGCAATTGCAAACAAAATTGTAGAAATCAAGACATTTCAGGTGGATGGGATTTCATCAACAATTTCACTTGGTTATAAGGTACCAAAAATGTATATTCAATAAATTTGTAGATATGCTTTCAATACCAATCATTAGTGCTTCTACTTTACTAAAAAATTATTTGTTGTACATGAGAGTTACATAGAACAATATGCACATGACATTGATTTCCAAGATGTGTCTGCTAGTTTGAGTGAATGGAATCAAGTTGAAGAAAAATATTATCACATGAATAACAATTTGTTGTTTCATTTGGGCAAGCTATGTATTCCACAAGGAGAGAGGCTAAGTGTCATGAGAGAAGTTCATTATTCTCTTATTGTTGGACACTTTCGGGTAAGCAAAATAGTGGCGCATCTACAGAGGTATTGTTATTGGCCTCGCATGATAGATAGTGTGTCATGTTTTGTAAGAGGTTGTTCTATGTGTGAAACAAGTAAGACTAATAATAGGAATCTTGGATTGTACACGCCACTACTGGTACCATCAAGGCCATGGGAGAGTGTCACCATGGACTTTGTTGGAGGTCTACCTAAGTCAAGAAAGCAGCATGATTATCTTTTTCTAGTTGTGGATAGATTCAGTAAAATGTGTATACTTATGCCACGTAAGGAAACCATTACTGCTGAACAAACTGCTGAAATTTATTTTCAAAATTTTTGGGTTCATTTTGGATTGCCCACTTCTATTGTTAGTGACAAGCATTCTAGGTTCATTAGGAATTTTTGGTCAAATCTATGGAGAATGATGGACAAAAAATTTGAAAAAGAGTACCGCTTTTCATCCACAAACAAATGGACAAACCGAGGTGCTAAAAATAATAGTTGTGCATCTATTGAGAGGATATTGCAACAAACATCCTAAGTTGTGGGATGAACAACTACATTACATTAAACATGCTTACAACAGGGCAAAGCACTCTTCAACACAAACGTCACCTTTTGAATTATGCTTTGGGTATTTGCCAAAATTGCCATTAGACTTCATCTTTGGGAAGGATGTTGCAATTTATGGCCATAGTGACATTGATAAGGCTCAAAATTTCATTTAGAAAATTCAGATTATACATCAACAAGTTCAATAACAACTTGAGAAAAATCAAATCAAATACAAAGAGAGGCATGACAAACACCGGGTTGATCACAAGTTTCAAGAGGGAGATGATGTATGGTTGCACATTAACAAAGAGAGAATGCAAGGGGAAGGTAAAAATATCAAACCCATTCGCTATGGTCCTTTCAAGATCATAAAACAAGTTGGTAATAATGCATTTCAACTTGAATTTCCTTCTTACATGCAAATGTATTCAGTTGTTAATGTTGAAAACTTATGCTTGTATGAGCCACCTTTGATCGATGATCAAGGAAATGATGTTCAACTACCTTCTATTGAAGATTTCTCACCAGAATTTCTGGATGAGCTCAAAGAAGATAGAATTCTTGACAGGAGGACAAGAGCATCCAAGAGGGGAAGTGTTGACTACCTTTGAGTTGGGCTCAAAGGCACTAAAACAAGCAAGGAAAAACGGATGGAGATTGGAAAGGTGAGGGAGTTGTACCATCATCTACTGAATAGGTAATAAAGTCTTTTGGGGTCCAAAAGCTTCCCAATAGGGAGGAATGATTAGGAGTTCATAAATTTTGCTCAAAATTCAAATTTACAGGATTGGGTTGAAACCAGGATTTTTGCGTAGATATCGTCTTGTTGATTCTGGCGCCGCAAATGGTTCGAAAAATTGATGTCGTATGAGGAAGATATCGTGTTATGATAGAAATTAAAAACACGTAAAATTATGACAATTTGACCAGGTTTGACTGGGATGCACAGTCAACATAGTGGATGCACGGTCAGAAAAAAAAGGGAATATTCCTCGAAATATTCCCTCCACTGAACTAATCATTGGTTGACAAGTGTCACCGTTTAATTTGATGTACATGGTTTGGAGGGTCCAATGAGAGGGTGCCACGTGGCCAGCCCTGAGGCCACCATGTGGCCCTGAAACTGCGTAATAAAATTTTGTGAGGGTCCACAGGAATCGACTCCCAAACCTCCCGCCAGGCACGCATACACTCTACCATCCGCGCTACACCTATTACTTAACCATAATGGATGTCGGCTTTATGTTATGGTTTAATGAAATGGTGTTTGAGGGTTTGGAACTGCCATTGGTCAAAACTCGTCAATGGTTCCCCACATTGTATTGTCACATGGCCTACATTAAAATTCCAACCAACCGTGCAGTCTATTCTAACCCGATGGCAATCAACCCAGAATTCAAACTTTAAACTGCAGTTAATGCGTGAATTCCGCCCAATAGTTATGATAAGCACGGTTTGGGGGTGCGCATGTGGCCACCACTCAACCGCTAACACTTAATGTAGCAGTCAATTCGGCCGAACAATTAACAGGCGCACCTAAATTGGCAGCCAAGTCCAATTTTAACTCCAGTTAAGTGGAGTTCTCCACCCTTAGTGGAGCTTTCCTAGGTGAAACTGGGAAGAAGTGTAGGAGGCCCAATTTTCGCCCATTCTAGGTGAATGAAGAGTCATTTTTTACTAATTGGAGCATTCTAGAGCCATTGGTGTAGAGAAAATAGCCATTAGAGCACTGTAATTACATTTAATAGCTAAAATTTTTAGCATAATGAAATATGGACATGCCATTGGGACCTGGACCAACAAATGTAGCCTATGAGGGGTGAACTTCTTCATCATGCCTGTTGTTTAAATTTCATGTGGTGACTTATTTCTCTATTTTACACTATTGTTCAGTGTTATTTAAGCTTGTTTTATGCTTCTAATTCACTAAAAATCATTTACAATTCATGGACAAACTCCTTAAACCTTATGCAAACTAATGAACATATTATGCACATGTTTTTACACTGAAAGACACTTAGCACATCAAAACTAATATAGTCATTTCAGATCAAAGGGGCAAGGGGCTAAACAAATGTCAAAATCATTGTGTAGTGGAAATATCTTTTACGTAGATGAGGGGGTTGAACGATAATGAATCTCCAATTAATATATTGTAACTCCTCTGATGATAAATAACTTTGGGAGATAACTCACAAAATCAAGTGCTCTTCACATAATGCTCATCACTCCTTGGTAAACTTGATAAACACTTTGTAGCGTAGAAGCAAACGATGTCCCTTGGGGATGCGTGGTAGCTAAAAAATACATCTTGTAATATCCGTAGCTTTCGACCATGGCATATTTCCCTTAATTGTAATCATTTATGAATATGGATCGGATATTTTCTTTATGATATTATAATAACCAATGTTATACATCCATTATTCATAATTACGAGCATCAGAAAGTGTTCGGGAGGATGTGTGTGTGGGGAGATGTTTTTTCTTCGATCCTGTGCACTTCCACCTCCACACCAATTTCGCTTATAAAATTGATCCAAGTGGACATTGGTGGCCACCCATCTATTCCATTTGGAACCCCACCATCGGTTCTTTCAGTTTGCACTTTCAGCACATCTTACTATTTTTAGCAATTTTTTAGGTCCTGAACTTCCGGAGTCGTTTTGGGGCCCTAATGATCCAAGTATATATTTGTGGCCACCCACCTATTCCATTTGAAATGCCATCACCAGTTCTTTCAGTTTTCCAATTGCAGCACAACTTACTATTTTTAGCATTTTTTTGGGTCTTGAACTTCCGAAGTTGTTTTGAGGCCCTAAATGATGCTTTTTGGGAAAACTAGGTCCAACATGGGTACATGCACCAATTTTGCTCGCACCAAACGTTGTACTCCTCGAATAGATCTTTCTAACGAGGTATGATGCGCGTCAATCGGAGATCGTATGCCAAAGTTACATCCCCGGGAAGTTGAAACACCAATTTACCCAAACAGGGCCCATAGTTTTGGTGCTTCATTTCTTACGGTTAGGTTTTTGGATGTTTAGCATTTTGCATTTTTTCTCAACAATAAATAGGCCTTCGAGCCTCATTGTCACACAATTCAGAGGCATGTAGCTGCCACATTTCTTCTCAGAGATAAGCTACCATCGCCCTAGCTAGTTTATTTCCATTCTGTATGTAAACATATTTAAGTTATTTTATTTTAATGAAATGAAGTATTATTTCCACTGCATATCTGTGTTTATGTCCATTTCTTTATTTTATTGCATTCCTACATAAATCCGGATCAGTGGTATCAGAGCAGTCTACTCTTTCTCTGTTTTTCTTTGCATGTCCCCAACGCGGTCAGGGTATAAGGAGTTAGGGTTTGATCTGGTTGCACCTTTTCAAGATTAGCCTCATAAACCCTGACGACCTCCCATGGCAGAAGAAAAGAAAGACAAGGGAGTAGGAGATCCTATCAAAATATTTCTCAAGTAGGCCCTCGAGAAACAAAGGAACGTGATGATGGATAACTTTGCTCAAATCCTTCAACGACTACCCACTTACGGCGCATCTGCATCCAACAACCACTCTGGAGGCACCATTCCCTTCAAGGTATAGGTAAAATTTGAAATTCCTGTATTTGAAGGTCAGATATATGCAAACATCATAGACAGATGGTTGAATTTGCTAGAAGGGTATTTCTTGGCCCATGATTTCTCTGACCGAGAAAATATTATTTTTCACTTCTCAAAGTTGCCCCCCATTTCAAAGACTAGTGGGAAACCTACTGTGAGCAAAAGGACGAGGGGGAACCTTCTCTATTCTCAGCCACACCCACTTTTAATTCATTCTGAGATGACATCAAAGAACAATATTAACCCGTGGGGAGCTATGATGACAAGTACATATAATGGATCATGCTGCAACAACAAAGGGATCAATATATGCACGAACTGACGAATTTGTTCCATACCCTACGCACAAATTTGGGTATTAAAGATTCAGAGAGAAATTTGGTGCTCAAGTACTACAGTTGTCTATATAGAAACATTCAGGAGGAAATGGATTTCCTCAACATTACCTCGCTTGGCACGAAATATTGTTACGCTGCCAAGATTGAGCAGAAATTGAAGCAGGAGAAGAGAGACTTTGGATCCGCAAATCTAAAGCCATGGAAAGGTGCCCCTGAACCACAGAACAAGGGGCAGAGCCAAAGCAGGACGACTCATAAAACCACCACAAATCCAAAGGACATGAGGAAGTGGTGTGAATTTCATAATAGCCCCACTCACAATACAAACAAGTGTCGGGCCAAACAGTCGTTGGTGGTCGAACTGAAGGCACCTGAATCAGATGCATCTTTTGATCCTGAGACAGAACTAGACAAGGGAGATGACAAAGGGAAGAAAATCATTGATGCAGACCCCAGTGCCATTGTTTCCACCACCAAGCTCTAGAGGGAGGATCTTTAGGATCCAAAGGAGGGGGAGCGCCTCTTCCATTCGCATATGTGGGTGAAGGGTTCTCCACTGCAATTTCTTGTCAATAGCGGAAGCCAAAAGAACCTCATTTTAGCAGAGGTCGGGAAGCGGCTCAGCCTATTGACCATAATACACCTGCAGCCATATACCATTAAGTGGCTTCACTCAGGGATGTTATTCATCAGTAATTTTTTCCTTTTTATAGATGACTAAATGCTTATCCTAGATTTCTAGAAATAAAATTCATGAATATTGTGAGTTCTAGAAATCTCACTGCCTTCATTATCCTTAGGATAAATTTTTCACTATTTTACTATCCTATCATGACATGGTCAGCCTATCACTCCCAGAAGACCCATCATGGGCTCGTACCACTCATTTTCACTGTGTTTTTCCACCTCTGACCTTACCACTCTATTTTGACTTACCTAACCCTTCCACTTCCACCTTTGATTGCCAAGTAGCCTAACCTTTTCCCCTATTCACCAAGTACCTCAAGCATTGGTGGTCTCAAGCTACCCTTCTAGTCTCTTTAGATAAATCAAAATCAGTAGTTATGGGTCTGCAATGCATAAGGCTTGTCAAAAGCTCTATTTTACACTTGAAATCCTCAAAGCCAAGCTTTCAGTCAAAGACAAGCCCAAAGAGCCTCCCACTAGGTCATCTAGGGTTTCATATGTTATAAGATTGTTTTGGTGTTCTGAATCACTTCTTTACATATGCTAAGCAGATGAAATCAAATGGAAAGGAGGGTCAGCACTTGATTGTCCAAAATAGATCAAAAATCCTTCAAGGAAGGCCTCCTTTGTCAAGACAACATTCTGCAAAGGTATAACTGTGCATCTTAAACATTTATGCAGGAATGTTTGAGATGGCTGTCATCCAGAAAATGAGGTAAGGTAAGAGGCTAGCTCCTCACTAAATAACATCCACCGCAAAGAAAAGGAAGCAAGTGTATGTTTAAAGAGAATCATGGTTCTTAGGACTGATTGGCTAAACAGTGTTGCCAAGCAAAAAGCCAATGCAAAAGGCCACAAGGAGGTTTCCTCTATTCGTTTGGAGGTTTTCTCTTTTTTCAAAATGACAAGTGAACTACAAATGACAACTGAGGTGCCTTTATACCTTTTGAAAAATAGATCAAAATCAAAAACCCACTTTTATTAAGTTTTTCCACTTTGTCATTTGACTGATATCTTTTGACCTTTTTGCAGGTGTGTTGAAAATTTTTTCAAGGCAACTTTTCTTCGTTTGGTCACTACTACATTTGGCGGAAATTCCGACACTTGGTTCCGACGCTTTTGACCAAATGTCGGAAATTTCCCCATATTTTTTCCATCCCGCCCGAAACCGTCGCTATACCGACGTTTATAGAAAAGTGTCGCAATATCGACACTTAGAAAAGTGTCGCAATTGCGACGTTTGGAGGAAGACGTCGAAATTGCGACACTATGGCCCCACGCGTCGCTATTGCGACGACTGCCTCTAAATGTCGCAAGTGCGGCACAATGTCTAAGTGTCGTAATTGTGACTTTTGGAAGCCTTCGTCGCAATAGTGACGCCTTTTCCGCCATCGGTATAATGACACTTATATGCGCGCTAAATACAAATACGAAACTTATATGCCCGCTACATAAAAATTATTTTATTGTTTCGTATCCGTCGAAATAGCTACATTAACGTCTGATATCACGCACGCATTCGCCCTCCGCTCTTGCAGAACAACATTCGCCCTCAGCTCTTGCAGAACAGCATTTTCCCTCAGCATTTGCCCTCAGCGTTCGCCCTCAGCTCTTGTAGAACAGCATTCGCCCTCAGCGCTTGCAAAATGGTAAGTTCTTACTGCAGGCCCTTCCTCCTATAGTAGGGTTGACTCTATTTAGGTTTTTTGGTCAATTCCATTGGATTGTGTTAGGCTGTAGGGTTATCTCTAGATGTCAAGAATCAAGATTCAATACCCTCTATTATCTTCATCACCCAATTGAAGATTTAAATTTTTCCCAAAGAAACGCTTATTAATTTGGCAGCCATTATTTCTCCTTGCTTTAAAAACCCTACATTTAAATGAAAACAAGCATTGCATTTCAACTACAAAAATCTATTAGTGTTCAAATGCACATGTGTGCTACATTAACGTCTGATATCATGCGCGCATTCACCCTCCGCTCTTGCAGAACAGCATTCGCCCTCAGCTCTTGCAAAACAGCATTCGCCCTCAGCATTCGCCCTCAGCTCTTGCAGAATAGCATTCGCCCTCATCATTCGCCCTGAGCTCTTGCAGAACAGCATTCGCCCTCAGCTCTTGCAAAATGGTAAGTTCTTATTGCAGGCCCTTCCTCCTATAGTAGGGTTGACTCTATTTGGGTTTTTTTGGTCAATTCCATTAGATTGTGTTAGGCTGTAGGGTTCTCTCTAGATGTTAAGAATCAAGATTCAATACCCTCTATTATCTTCATCACCCAATACAAGATTTAAATTTTTCCCAAAGAAACGCTTATTAATTTGGTAGCCATTATTTCTCCCTGCTTTAAAAATCCTATATTTAAACGAAAACAAGCATTTCATTTCAACTACAAAAATCTATTAGTGTTCAAATGTACATGTGTGCATCACTTGTGTAGGGTATTCCTTTTCCACTTTCACATTATCCAAGAATGTGTGCAGTATAGTTCATATTTTTTTGTGATTTATATTATCTTGAAAAAGGAAAGGTAAATTATTTCCCATGGAAAAAGAAGGTTTTCCCTTTTTACTACTGGAAATGGTACAACAAAGTTCCATTTCTACCCGAAACTCCTATGAAACAGGAACCAAATAAAGGCCATGTCCTCGATGGACATCATTTGGCTTTGAAAATGGCCATTGCACCGTGTTGTTTCTTATATTACATCACGATAGTTTCTTAGGTCATTTCTTGTTTCTTGAGATGAAAAACAACCAAAGAAATTGTGAAGATCCTTTCAAGAAATAAATGACCATTTCTCGATCATATCTCAACTATTTTTTATTTTATTCAGTGGTTGCTTACTTTGAGAGAAATTTGACACTTTTATAAGGAATATAACATAAAAACACAAAATGGGAAGGAATTTATGAGGTAGATGACCTTTAGTTGTTGTCAATTAAGAATTGATAATACACGATGCATGTTATGTACTACAAACTAGATTCCTTCCTAGAGTTAGGACACAGAGTATTGAATCAAAGTCGTAGTTTCTAACTTCTTGTATTGGTTCATCAATCTTGAAATTCAGACATTGCATGTCTTCATTACTTCATGTTTGAATAATTTGCATCATATCATACAATAGGAAATTAGGAATTATGATTATTATTACTTTATGGATCTGTTAAGTTACTTTTAAGTTTGCATGGTTTAGTGTGAAATTATTCTAGTCCCCAAACACATATAATCAAGGAGTTATAACGTGATTTCAAACATTAAATATCAACAAAATCGTTTAAAGGATATTGAAAGGAAAAAGGTGATGGAAGATAGAAAGTGCCTTACTTAAATGCTCTAAGGAGTTTTCAATAGTTGCTCCAAAAGCTTCACTTCAAGGCCCTTCAAGATCGTCTCCAACAATGCTATACCATCATCTTCAACAATGTTGCTCCAAAAATGTCTTCAAGGTCTTCACAACAAGTTTACTAGAAGTTGCTCCAACAATATATTCAATAAGGTCTTCATTGTCAACTCGTCTCTTGTTTGGGTGCTTTAATGTGCAATGACATGTTTCCAGGACTGAATTCAATACAAGGCATATTTGAAACTCTAACTCTGTCGTCCGGTGTCTTATTAGAAATTATTTCAGTTTTCATTTTGTGTTTTCAAGTTAGATATTGTTTTCAAGTTTTTACATTTATAATTTTATTGCAATGTGTCAGACTGATCAGAGCAGTGCAGGAACAACCCCGAGACGGGATGATCGCGGAAAGAGGCCAGCGGAAGAACATGTAAAGTGCCAGCATTGCTCTATCTTAAGGTATTTTAGTTATTTACATAATTGAAATAATATTAATTTTGTTCAAATATGCAGACACCTAGCCATGGTACGCCTGATGATTCCCTCTTTGAGGAAGAGCTTTCTTCATCCATATCTCCAGTGTTGTTGTTGCAAAAAAAGGCACGAGATGCAAGGTCGGAATTTAATGCTTTGATAGATGCGCCTCAAACACCTGAAACAGAAGAGAGGATACAACATCTTATGAGTCAGCTAAATAGATATCAGGTAATAATAAAAAGTCAAAAGGATATTTTTTTTGTTTTGCATGAGATGAATTGTGATAGTTTGATTTTTAATTTTTACATTGACTAAACTAACAAAAATTTCTTTTGTATGTAGCGTTTTCTGGCACTTGCTGAACCCGGTGTTGGTGGTAGTGGGACACGAGGGCAAGAGATTGCCCAACAACCCTCTTGTACACCTTCTACTCCTTTAGGTGCTAGCCAAGAAACACACCCTACCCAAGCAGACACCCAGCCAACCGCTGAACATGTTGGCAATGATGAGGCTGATATGGCCAACTACATTATTGCGTTTCCTGGAGCTACACGTGTCAGCTCCACAGGGACCATTAATGGCACGTTGTTGGTGAACGATGAGGGTGTCCCTATAAAGCATGTACAACTCCCTGGTAAATTTTAATATTTTAACTATTTCATGTACTTTATCTAAAACATATTTATCATGATTTTTATTTTTAAATTAATGATAATATCTTTTTTTTTGTGTAGGAAACAATGAGTTCTACAGGTTTTTGGAGAGCCATGCGTTGGTAATTTTTGGCCCAACCATACGCACAAGGTGGAATTCCCAGAATTCCAACCTGAAAAAAGAACTTCTAGATTATCTAGAAGCCCTTTTTGGGGTCGGCACATTTGACAGAACAGCAGTGGCTCGGGTAGCCGACAAATATTTGAAATATACCAGGGACACCTATAGGACGCAATTGCAATTTAACCCTAGATATGAGCGTCCTCTCACAGTTCTAGAGAGTGAGTGGAGAGCACTCATCCATGACGAAAAAGAGAAAAGGGCAAAGAAAGAAGGAAAAATACCAACTGGACCCGCAAGGTAAATTACAACTTTAATTCAATAGCTTTAATTTTCTCTATGTCTAAAATAAAAGTGTGCTACGTCATATCTGACTTTAATCTTTTGATGCTAGGTTGCCTGACACCTCAAAGGAAACCAAAGCTAGGATTGAAAAAAAGGGCCATCATAAGCTAGGCCAGGGCGGCTACTTGAAATTTGTCGCAAGAATTGTAATTAAGTAGCTAAACATCTTATAATTAATTGTATCGCCTTCCAACGTTTTTGTAATCCTATCAAATATGATTAAAATTACACAATCATATGTAATGTAGGGTGATGACTTTGAAACAGAAACTACAGAGGAAGATAAAAATATCGCTTTCCATTTCGGCTATCAAGCCGTAGTTTAACGTCGCATAAGCTTGGGGCAGGTCCCAAGATCCAGAATGCCTGATAAGGTAAAACATTAACCTTTCAATATGTTTGTTTTCATCCATAAATTTAATGTCTAATAAATTTGTTTAAATCAAGGGAGAAACACTACCGACGACGCAAATAACCCAGTTTTAGAGCCAAATGTAGATGATCCTCACGTGCAACTTGATCATTGTAGTAGGGACCAGGCCGACAATGCTACTATCAGTGAGGGCCGTGACGGTAATTAATTTCCACTTATAATTTTTTCTAATTATACCTTAATGGTTGTCCTTATAAATTTTTTTGTTTAAATGACAGAGAATGTTTCCCTTGAGGATCTTACCACCAGAGAGGAAGACAGGGCAACAGTCCCAACGGCGACAACTGGTGCACCAGGTAAATAATATCATTGCAATTTTTTTTATTAATATTACCGAACTAGTTCAATGATATTTAAAAACTGACAATTAAAATTTAATATTATCTGTTTTTGTAGGCGATGCCCCGTCACTAAATGAGACCAGACATCGTGACTACGCAACTAGGTCAGCGGCGACAACTGGTGCACCAGGTAAATAATCTCATTGCAATTTTTTATTTATTAATATTACCGAACTAGTTCAATGATATTTAAAAACTGACAATTAAAATTTAATATTATCTGTTTTTGTAGGAGATGCCCCGTCACTGGATGAGACCAGACATCGTGACTACGCAACTAGGTCAGCGACGACAATTGGTGCACCATGTAAATAATCTCATTGCATTTTTTTTTTTTATTAATATTACCGAACTAGTTCAATGATATTTAAAAAATGACAATTAAAATTTAATATTATCTGTTTTTGTAGGCGATGCCCCGTCACTGGATGAGACCAGACATCGTGACTACGCAACTAGGTCAGCGGCGACAACTGGTGCACCAGGTAAATAATCTCATTGTAATTTTTTATTTATTAATATTACCGAACTAGTTCAATGATATTTAAAACTGACAATTAAAATTTAATATTATCTGTTTTTGTAGGCGATGCCCCGTCACTGGATGAGACCAGACATCGTGACTACGCAACTAGGTCAGCGGCGACAACTGGTGCACCAGGTAAATAATCTCATTGCAATTTTTTTATTAATATTACCGAACGAGTTCAATGATATTTAAAAACTGACAATTAAAATTTAATATTATCTGTTTTTGTAGGCGATGCCCCGTCACTGGATGAGACCAGACATCGTGAATACGCAACTAGGTCAGCAGTGCGGGTCGAAAGGCACGAAACAGGAGCAGAGCATGATGATATTGATGATGTAATTAGGAGCTTTAAAAATAGGAAGAAGAATAAGAAAATTCGATAATGTAAAATATTGTATTATTATAAGACAAACGTTACCAATGACCATACTTGGAACGTTTTTTGCGTTATATAAAAAACTCATTTATCATACTATTTTTATGTCAAGCATTAATTGCAATGTTTCCTTGCGTAATTTTTGTTGAATTGTTTTTTTATTAGTTATTGAATATTTGTTTTTATGCTCATGAAAGTAAAAAATGAAATATAGATTGGGTATTGGGGAATTGAGAGTGATGTGAGGGGGGGGGGGAGGGGCCATAAGAGCTTCCACCTTCACGTGGTTGGCCCTGTTTAGTAGAGAATAGTTTATTGGAGCGATTTAATCTTGGAGCAAACCTCCCTCGATCCAGCGTAGCAACAAAAAAGTCACTGTTGACTTAGTTGCTACTCTTTCAGATCGTGGGAGGCTTGTTCCAAGTTCATGCGACTCCAATAAATTGTTGTTGAAACGAAGAGGAGCTTATTCAGGTATGTTTTGACATTTTCAACATATGTTCTAACATTATCATAAGAATGCATCTTAGAGTAAAAAATACTACATCAATTACTTGTATTTATTGTATAGATAATGATGGATTTTGATTGACTTGGTAGTGCAAGTACAAATCCTCTTGCATCATGAGCAATACAACTTGTCAACTAGGGTCATGTCCAGGATATTTTTGCTTGTGCGCTTGACCAGGTTCGTAATGTCACATTTGTAAGTTCCTTTACAGTTCATAATTCAATATTAAGCTTGTTCATGATTATTATCTAGGTTTTTTGTATGTGTTTTTTCATCTATTTGATTGTAAGCAACTCTGCATGTTTCCTTCTGTTCACTATGATTTCTCCCATTACCACTCCCAGGATGAATCCGACTTTATTTTTACATAGGTTACTTTATTGTTACTATGATTTCTCCATTTACGATTTCATAGGTTACATCATGTAAAGTTGTCAATCTCAGGTTGGTGATGAGCTTTAGTTCTCAAGATTTGGGGCTTTTATGATATTTTCTCCCTCATGTCATTCTTGCATCACCTCATTGTTTGAGCATGCCAATTTTCTACCACTTGTACCAATTGGCACATGTTAATCCCTGAGTGGTGCCACATTTCACCTATTTTCAGTGAGAGTTTAGGGTTTCTCTAACATAGCTTCAGAAATCCGATTCAGTGCCTGCTTGAATATTGTCACATAATACTCATGGTTTGGATTGATGAGCATGTTCTGAATTGTTGGTTGATTCATAAGAACCACCCATATAGTCATCTTGAGATATTTCAGAAGTTTTCTCGGGTTTCCTTTTTCACCGTTTCTAGTGGGTGGGATGGTGTGGGGTGATCCATCAATACTTGTGCTCTTGTAGTAGGGAATTTGTTTTTGGGGATATAAAGGAGCATTTGATGTAGATATCCCATTGGATGCATTCATAGATGGGCACGAGAGGTCAAGAATTTAAATTAAAAATATACAACCTCTAGCATGGCAACCTGAAGGCCGCGAGAGACACTGGTTAAAGATTGTTTTGTGCTGGCCTTAATATAGTCGTGATTTCTTTCTATTATCTTAATGCAAATATATAGTCCGGCCTCATTAAAATGAGGATTGTGGTTGTATTTCTCTTTGGTTGTTTCTCTCTTAATGCTCCAGAAGTTGCCAAAAGTTGCGATAGTTGTTTAGTTTGTCTGTTACAACTTAAAAGTGGTTTTTAGCAATGGGAGTCATGTTTTTTAAGGTTCATACTAATATGAAGATCTTGTAATTCTATATTCAGCATAAGAGAAGATGGCCTCTGCTTTGGGCAGTATGACAACAATTGCCACATCTACTTCATTGGGTAACAATGGAAAGGGGAAGAAGTTGGGTGCAATGTTTGATAATTATGGCAGACAATTGTCTTCTCTTTCAGTTTTTTCACCCATTTCCTTTAATCGCTCAAGCAGAAGAGGGACTCTAAGATTACGCGACAGAGAGAAGGTAGTTAATACAAGAGCTATGGAAAAGGATTTGTACTTCAACAAGGATGGCTTAGTGACAAAAAAATTGCAGGTCAGAGAAAAAATTATGTTTAAAGGAAGGTCACCTGCACGTGAAACTTCACTACGGTGGATCTTTCCTTGTCCACTTATATTCGATTTTAATGTTTTATTTTAATTTTTCATGGAGGGTTGTTTTGGCATATGGTCTGGCATTCAATTGCACACTTACTGAAAGCATTGTCAATTTGTCTTGCAGGCGGTGTGAACAAACTTGCCGATCTTGTTGGAGTCACCCTTGGGGCGAAGGGAAAAATGTTGTCTTGGAGAGCAAGCATGGTTCTCCGAAAATAGTTAATGATGGTGTGACAATAGCTAAGGAGGTAATTTGTAGATGTGTGCTCTGGTTTTCTTTTTAACGTTGTATTAGTTCCCCCTCTTAAATTTCTTAGATTTGGTAGGCATAATTTGAAAACTCAAAGGTGAAAGGAAACATATTTGTTACCTAGTGGTCTACTTGGCCTATGGACTAGCCACATTAGAGTAATGCATAAAGCTTTTCACAACAATAAAAGGAAAGGGTTATGGCCGAGTCAAATTTTATTGTTATTGACAGTGTAATGAAATGTATCTCAATGCTATGGTTTTGGCCTGTTTATTGGTTGAATTAGAGGACCCAGTTGAAAATATTGGGGCCAAGTAGGTTGGTTTTCCTTTTTGCTGATGGTTTGGTGTATCTAATTGAATTAGTTGCCTAATGTATTTTTGGTTGCAAACTCCTTTTCATTTTTCATACAGTATTGGCCTTGTGGAATACATTTGATTGTGTGGTCTTGTTAGATCCACAACATTTGTAGTTGTTTAGTCTTATGGTCGAGGTGCACTTTTATTATGGAAATAGTTGATGCAATATTGTCATTTAATCCTTACTGCAGGGTAGCATGTTGAGAAGTTTCTTGTGAAACATTTGGTATTCCAAATGACACTTGATCCTATACAGCATCATGCACTTGACTTCAAAATTCATATTCAAAGTGTGCCAGACAATTCTTGCAAAATTTCAAATATTTATGTTGTTTTAACCATTATCTTTTTCATGTATTAGATGCTGAAAATGTGAAAAAGACTTTGGTATGAAACCAACCGGTGAATAATTTCCAGCAAAACAACCACTTCCAAGACATGATTTAGAAGTAGAACATATGTACTTATGAAGCATAGAAATATATCCTTGATGCATTGTCAATGTTTGGCTAGGGTTATTTTTGGAGAAAATAACTCCTTATTCCTAGAATAGTGATCTTCAATACAAGTAAATGCCAGAGAAGAGAAATCATCGTGTGACGCAACAAAACTGAAATTGGACCCCTAAGGAGAGCTGGTGTGTCTACAATCGCTCTGTCAGCATTTTCCCTTGGTTTACCCTGTTCTTTTCCTCCAGCCTGAGTCTTAATTGACTTCTTCTTTCTTCGGGTTTATTTATCAAATTCGTAGAATTTGATAAATAAATACTATCCACAATGGTTGGACTTTAATTTATATTCTCAACTTTATATTATCTCCAAGCCTTATAACCAATGTTTAACTTTCAACACTTTGTATTTATACTCCACGTTTCTTTTTAAATAAATAACTTGTAATGAACTTTCGGCTCTATATTTCACCACCCAGCCTTACAACAATCACGCTCCAGACTTATGCTAATTATCCTCCAATTGTTTAATTAAACAATTTCATTATACTCCGGCCCCACCTATATATATCAATAACCAATCAAACACTCGTATCGTACCTGGCTATCCTCCGCACACCTTAGTTAACCTCCGGGCAAGTTCAACGTGCGACCACCATCCGATGGCCCTTCTCCAAATCAATGACTCTTGGCAATTTCGCTCGGCTTCCAACGTCGAGCTTTAACGTGCGATGGCGCGGGTTAAACGGTGGTTTTCTGGGGGTCACTTCGCCACGTGTCGCAATCCCTATGGAATCGCTCACGAATAGGAAATACCGCCTACTCCGCAAAAGCAGTGCGATATGGGCAACCCGCTTTTGTGATTCCGCTCGTGGTTTTGGTACAGGGCTTGACCACAGGTGCAAGTCTGGTTCTGCTATCCTTTTGTTTGTTAACTCATGTCCAATCCTTGGGTCAGGTTCCGAAAGCACAACAATTTTGTCTCTTTATTAAGCGGGATTTTTATATTTGAACAGTTTTCACAACCTCGGTTCTCTACACAGACCTCGCCTTCAGGTGGGGTGAGTTCATAGGGTTATCCAACAATTTACGGGAATTCAAAGACAGAAGAATGGAATTATCAGTACCCAATCGCCTCACAGTTAAACAATTCTTCACAATTAGCAGTTCGAGATAATTCAATGGCAACTAAGCTTGGAAATCATTTAACTAGAAACAATTGTTCACACACACAGGTTTATTGCAGAAATCCCCTCTCTACTCTCCTCTTCCCTCTCTAATTTTATTCATCCGAGGAATTACAATTTATATACATAACATATGGCTCTTCGGTTCCTCTGAGAGGACCGTTCTAGAAATCAAAAGGTCTAATTATAATAATTCAACTAACTGAAACTGTTCAACTCCTACAACTCTAACTAGTCTAAGTAATACAGTCAGCTGAGGTATTGACACCTAGCTATTACAACTCAAATGTTTTCGAACCCTCCTTGCCACAACATGTGGACAAAACCTCCTACATTGCTGGCTAGTGCCTAATGCCCCTGCATCATCGTGTGACATAAACCTGTTAACAAAAGTGAACAGGGAATGATTATTAATTATGGCATACTAAGTTGTTAGTGATTTTGACTATTTGTCTTTAACATGTAAAAATTTTAAATTCCAAACTTACATCATCATGGTTTGGAATCATGAGCTTGACTAATTGTCCACCATGCTCATAATTTCATTGTTGTATTCATATCTATAAACAACGTTTCAAATAATAATAAAAAAGTTCTATAAGAAAAATCCAGACCTCCATGCTGCTGCTCCTTGTGAGACAAACTCAAAATTGCAGTACACAATCTGACACATAAGAATCTCCTATATCCCGGTGGTATGTATCCAAACTCTTATAATAGTGTCTTCAAGACTTATGTTGACATTTCCAATGAGATATTTAAGCAATTAAAGATGGAGCCTTCTTCATTTTTGTATATGTAACAGTCTTTTATCAATATAAATATTGATGGTTTTTTCTTTCTGAAAATGAAATGTAAAAATAATTTATTGTGGTCAATTGAAAAGTTCTTTTTTAAAGCTTTTCATTATGGAAGGGCGACATAGATATATGCCCTTCTAATTGAAATTCGGACCTGCCCTTCAAATTTGATCACTGTGTGGGACCTTAACAAACAATAAAACTATTATGCCATGCGTTATATAAAAAACCTTTGTCAAAACTTCAAACGAACCCTTTAGCCGTGGGTATTTCATCACGAATTGATCATTTTACCATGTAACTTCTTCTAGAGGAATATTATTCCACTTGATTAGGTACTTCATAATGGTTATATGTCAAAGAGATAAAAAAAAGTTTATCTATAACTTTTTGTGGTTCAAGAATCAACTTTCATTCTTCATCTAATTTTGGAAGTTCTATTTACATTGGCATATTTTTTCCCAAAACCTTTTTTAGGCAAGATACATGAAAAACCTTATGAATGCAAGAAGAAGGAAATATAACTTCTATACCACTTGTGCAATCCTATGAATAATTATTTAGGGCCATAACAATTTTGCAGTGTGGAAAAAGTCAGCAAAAAGTCCCGACTTTTTGAAAAATTCCCGAATTTTTCCCGGAGCCGACTTTATTGGCCGAATTTTTGCTGACTTTTTCATCCCTGAAAAAGTCGCGATTTTATCCTTGAAGTCCCGAATTTTTGCTGACTTTTTCGAAAAAATCTTGAGTGAGGTAGTTTCTTTAATAATTTTTTAATTTTTTTTGAAAAAATCAGGATTTTTTCCAAAAATGAATATTTTTGTATTTTTTTAGTTTTGCCGACTTTTTGCCGACTTTTTCAAAAAACTCCCGACTTTATTGAGTATTTCAACTTTTGGACCCTTGCCGATTTAATCCCGACTTCGACTTTTTCCACATTGCATTTTTGAGCTAATTCTTTATTCTTCTTTTTCTTGAATGAAGATTGCTTATAATGCTATAATCTAAAAAATACCCAATTACCCTCAAATTATATTTCACTTCAATGTTGTTCCCCTTGTTGTTTTATCATGTTTCATGTCATTTGAAGGTTTTCCATAATAATTTTCAAATTTTCT